>JAQBSW010003011.1:0-91135 GCA_029291075.1 Eudiplozoon nipponicum
ATATATATATATATATTCTTTATGATATCCATGCCGTTTTAATTAACACAGTATTCTTATAATTAGGAAAACAACACATAAATAACAAAGTGGATAAAGGCCATTTATTTCGTGAATACTAAACATCTCTTATACAATCATACATATTTATACATTTTGGGTTTTCAATTGATTATGCTATTGGTAACAAATCTGACTCGTTATTACTGTTGTTTCTTGTTTTGACTAGTTGGTGAGTGTGTATGCGTTTGTGTTTGTGTTGTGTATGCGTGTTTGTATGTAAAGGTCATTCGCGCAGTATTGCGAAGTGATGTCTGAGATCTTGTCATTATTGTTTTGGTATCTTGAGAGTTAGCCATTTGTGCACATTGTTCCCTGTTACATGTACAAGTGCTATTTTTCCCAGTATCGTTGATCGATTTCACCCCGCTGCGCAAGATTGCTATTTTCGCTTGGTAACAACGCTAATGTTGATTGCAATGTTAAACGCTCACATTGTTTGGAGACTTCTGTCAACGTATGCGCCTCTGTTATTTCCACTTCAAATTGTTGCCAATCCGATTGTACGTTTGTTGATTCTAGTAGAGGGCCCAATGGTTCCTGGCTGGATACTAGTAGATTGTTGTTGAATTTTGTTATTCTTGGCCAGTCGATAAAGATATCATGTTGATGAAACTTTTGAATGTTAAGGTCAGGTGCTTGTTGTTTTATGTAAAGTGCTTCGTAGATAAATAATAATTTTTCGGATTTTGCTTTATGTAAAATTGTGAAATTGGTCGAATTGACAGGGTGCCCCGTTGCCAATATATGATCGGAAATAGCTGATTTTTCTGACGGTGGCAAGCCTTTGTTAATCAATTTCTGTGGCAAATGTTGCTGGATTCTGCTTATCAATTGCTTCTTCGTACGTCCGATATATGTGCTACCGCACATACATGAGTATTTGTAGACTATGAATGATTTGGAGAGAATTGGCAATTGATCTTTGGCATCCAGCCTCATGATTCTCTGTGTACTGAATGTCATATTAACTTTAACACTGGGAAAGTTGTCCTTAGTTATTCTATTCAGCCGCCGTGCAATTATTGAGGCTGGTATGTCGCCTCTAAATGGTAAGTTCAGGAAAACCTGCTTGCCGGTATCCTCTCTAGTACGAATCTGCCGTGGTCTGATGTTGACATCAATGAACCGCTCTGGATAGTTGTTCATTAGCAAAATTTTCCCTCAGGTAGCCCAGTTCTTCCTCAATCTTGTGTTCAGAGCAGATCTTCCTGATTCTGTTTGCTAGGTTGTTTACTAAGTTTCTTTTGTGGGATTTTGGCACACTACTGTTGTAATGAATGTATTGTCCGGTGAAAGTAGATTTTCTATGTATGGCCAGTGTCAAATCTCCGTTTGCTTCTCGAGTGAGTTTGATGTCAAGGAATGGGAAACTGTCGTCTTTCTCTACCTCGAGAGTGAATTTGATGTCTGGATCGACTCCATTTGCTTGTTTGAGGATTTCGGAAGGGTCTGCTTCCTCTGAGATGAACAACAAGATATCATCTACATACCTTTTGTAGAGTGTGCACTGGTCAATTATACCTTTTAGGCTCGTTTTTTCCAGGTGATACATGTATACATCTGCCAGGAGGGGTGCGATGCAACTTCCCATAGCTACACCATTGATCTGACGGTAGTATATCCCTTCGAAAGTAAATTGCACGTTTTTAGTACATGCTAATATGAGGTCTTTGATGTCATTGGTGTCTATAGGGAAGTCAAAAAACTCATTTTTGATGAGGTCACACAAGATCTCCGTTGTCTTATCCAGTGGTATGTTTGTAAATAAGGATGAGACGTCAAGCGAGACCATTTTATTCTGTAGGATGTTCTTCCCCTTCAATTCGTTTGCTAGTTCGAAGGAGTCCTTGATGGTGTTAGCGTTTATGATGCTCCGTATTGGTTCAAGTAGTTTGCAGAGAAACTTCGCTGGTTTATGTTGTGGAGCGTTGATCGTTGACATAATGGGCCGCATATTTAAAATTTGATATTAATAACAGTCTTTAAATTCTGACCAAAGGCACGAAAAATAATATTATCAAACACGGAAAAGTACACGTCTTAACCATCGAAATTGATCACCATAGCACAGCGCCAAACTGATTAATGACAACCAAAGCAGACATAAAATAAATGTGGACGAAGATGCTGAAATGTTATAATCGTGACTGCATAGAAATCTTGCATGCAGAATATCCAAACAGCCTACTGCAGTTAAGAGCTGCAAATCTGCTTTTACATACCACGTGTATGAAAGTGCGTTTATCTCCAAGATTTTCATGTTGCCTTCCAGAACTGTTGATGATCATGGAATTTCGCTATGATTCAGCAGCCGGGTATTACGACAATGTTCCTCTCTTCGTCGTTTGATTAGATTCCATGGCTTTAGTGTCTCTACCACACTCGCATACATGATTTAAATTGGGATATCTGTAAATTACTTCTAATGATTATCCACATTTATTCGGATTTAATATTTTTCACAGAATTAATAAAAACCGCACAAATAAAGAAACATCTAAAAATTAGCAAATAGTGTTAATTTATTGAGGTAATCCTGAGTAGTCGAAAGTGTTGAAAATTTCTGAAAAGCCTTCAACGAAGTCGATATAAGGACAAAACTGGTCTACTAGATGAATTTTAATTACAGAATAATAACTTATATCGAGCAATGCCAGAGTGAAGCATTTGTTCAGAAGTAGATTTAATTATTAATTTTTGTGAAATTTGGCATACTTTGATATTCATTGTGTTGTTACCGTGTATATGTTCAACAAAAATAAAGTTCGAAACATTTAGTTATTCCACAACTATAGTGTTGGTGCCCGGCACCGTCTCAACAGCTATATAGATAGTAAACATTAGAGGCTCGGTAAATTTCATATATAGTAAAATGCCTTGAAGTCACATTGTAGAATACATAAGCTGCACTACCGCAGGTTTATATATTTGTATAGGACATTGTATCATCCAATTTTCCTACATTTCTCATTCAAATATATGGTAGTTAAAGGACGTTATACCGCGTTCTATCGATGACTTAAATAAAATTCGAAACGAATTTGCACATAAATTTATACGTTCCGATAATATTCCGGTTTGGTTTAGCCATCTGGTCCTATTTAAAATAATCTTTTGTACTTGGTGCGCAAAGCCTGATACACAATTGTATGTTGGAGTATATATATATATATATATATATATATATATATATATATATATATATATATATATATATATATATATATATATATATACAATTTCGGAACATTTAGATCAGCTGATTTTTTCGCAATAACTCCAATAAAATTATAGCTTTTTAGTATATTATGAAGTTCAGATCTTGGCAGTTTGGTAAACTGCCTATTCCATATTACATGTGCATATTCATCAAATTAGAGATCCTAACACAGAGAATTCCAACATGGTATGCATATTCCCCTCTGTAGGGAATTTGCCTACATATTTCTGACCAATGAGATATACCGTGCCTGATATTTTTATTTACTTTGTTTGTGCTTTGATATTTTATATCTCAGAACCACATAAAATGGACGAATCTAGATATTAACCGTCAAAATTTTAATACTCGCTTTGATTTAATTAATGAGGTTTCCTGCACAACCATAATCTGCGATTTAATTCGTTGTAGGTTTCTGAGATTAAGCAAATTACAGTGTGCTGATAAAACGAATTGCGTTTTTTCAGAACCGTCAATAAATCGGTAAAAATAAGAGCTGTTGTACAAAAAGCGAAAAACTTTGAATCCAACAAGCCACATTGAGAACACACCCTCTATCATCTACTGGAAAAATATAGTAAAATAATGAATTATTGTTAGGTATTGCGGTTGAATTGTTTGTCATAGAGTAGCGTTCGTTGTTTCAGAAAAACACCCAAATGAAGTATCCCATTCTCCAGAAGCCAGGAGAGTATAATTCACCATAAGCTGCTATTGCAAAGAGTATATTTGCAAGAGTTCCAGATCCATCTCGTCTCCCCATTTTGTGTACTGTTTTAGTAGTTCACAAACTCAGCTTGGAATGACAAAAGACATATTTAACACTTACCTACTGTCAGAGTGTTTTTTACTTGGGAAATTCGCGTTGTAGCTGCGAAGTCGGAATGTGACTAAATGATTTGTATTTATCATTTGCAAGTTTAAATATGTTTTCCGTTGAACAATAGCGCCTGCATAATTTCAAAGAGATAAAACGTTATTTATCTCAAATCCTTTTTACAACAAAAAGTTCAGTCTAATTAAGACAATTTGTTGTTTCTCATTTAACTGAGGGTAAATAAAATATATAGCATTATTCATCATATTAATGATGCACAATCATGCATAAGCCAAAATTAACTAATTTTTTGCTGTCAGATAACCATAAGAAGCGTACGTTGTAATTCGTTTTGTTCTTTATTAAAGGGATATTGTAAAAAACACTAGGTCGCCCGTTCCTCGTGAGGATGGTATGTGTTCGTAATTTTCATTCTTCTAGATAGTATACCATGCAAGGCTGACCATATGCCAATAGTAAAGTTTTATTCAGCAGCGGCATTTTCCCTACGCGTATGGCATGAATAACGAAGAAAAAATCTCTTCTATGAACCCTTCTCGCCGATGGACTCCGATATCCAATCGCGCATTCAAATATTTTTAAGGAAAACGCGAAAATTTCACTTATATTGTTTATGTCCAGACAACAATACTGAATAATAATTGCTAAGTAAATTAAATTGACCCAACCTGTCAAATAGATAAATTGTCTATGTTACCAGATACAGTGCTTGGTTTTTATTAACAAATACCTATTTATGGCACAAACGTGATTTGAATAAACGTCATCACCATCTGCACAATCTGTAAATAGTTAATTTTTATTATGTCCATTGCCTTCAAATATTACACAGTATATTTCTAATTAGGAAGAAAAACACATTAACTGACGCATGCACACTTACTAATCAGTCAAAAAAGAAATAGAAGTAAAACCGAATTGTATTTGTTGCTACCCACATAATAAAATCCAGAATGTATATAAATGAAAGATAGTAAAGTGACGTTTATTATTCTTCAAATAAATGATCATTATTCACTTTGTTATTGAAGTGCTACTTCTTTTTCATTAGAAATATACTGTGAAATAATTAAATGTGAAAATCCTCAATTCAAAATCATGTAATTAAATTAATTATCGGACAGAAATTAACCTCTCATATAAAAATAAATCAATTTTTATTTTTGGACATTTGATGTTATCGCTGGTTTCGTAAAATAATATTGTAATTTTTGAAAAATATTGCAAAATTTTTTGGAAGTTCTTCTGTTTATATTGTCGAAGTTTTGGACTTGTCTTGTGGAAGGAAATGAGAGAGAGTTTTGATCTGAGTTTCTGAATTGCATAAGCGGGACACTGCGTGGTTCCATCTCCGATTCTTTGTGAATAGAACTTTGTAATCTTCTCGTCATTTTGTTGTTTTTAATTATCAGCGAAAAGGACCACAAATTTGCTTTGGGTATTTTAAGTTAATACTTGTTTTAAGGTCTCAATCATTCCAGTTCAGTAATTTGTGGACATCAGCGTATCCGGGTAAGCTTACTTAATTAATATAATTTATAAATTACAAGTAATTTAATAATATCATGTCTGGTTTCTTAAATACTGAGGATACTGAGCAGTTGGCTACCGGACTTAAGGATTGTAGTTTAAGTGATAGTTCAGAGGAATTTAAGTGTTCCAAGATAGATGACCATTCCGCATATATGGATTTTCCGGGCCTGGCATCCAAGAGACCCTCTTATGGTAGTGACCTAAGGGCCTCTACAAAAAATGGCGACCGCGCCAGGATCCTTTATGCGGAAATATGTGATTTAGACGATCCTTTTTAGCCACTATTCCATGAATAGAAATATTAAGCTCACCATGTACAGACCAGACTGCGATTCTTAATGGGTCAAAGAAGCAAAATTTTATTTTAAACTAAAACGGATGACCGACCCTATAGAAAGGTTTGACTCGGCCTGGTGGTGCTTACCTGAGCCATTAAAAAAATCTGTTTAGACTCAGGAAATTTGTTACTGAGAACAAACCAGAAAATGCATTTGAGCTTCTAGTAGAAGAACTCCAGGGACGATATCAATCCAAGCGGATTGAACGGATGACTGACATATTACATGAGGAAAAGATGGGAAATCTACTTCAATCTGGATTTTATGACAGACTAATTTCAAAATCCATCGGACTTGATATATCTGAGGAAGTTATAAATAGTATATTTGTAGCAGAATTGCCTGCTAGACTAAGAGCCACCTTGGATGTATTTGATACATTGAAACTAGAGTGGCCCAAGAAGCTCAGAGTTGGACAAAGTGTATCGTCAGAAGGAACCTAAGGTGTATGCAGTAACCGCAGATTCACGCCTGGAGCAGCAACTCAGACATCTCTCAGAGAGACTCCTGACCATAGAGAATGAATTAAGTACCCTCCGCAGGGATGTGGGTTGGATAAAAAGCAATAAGGAAAGTTCCAACAGAAGTAGGGTAAATTCTCGGAGTCAACGTTCAAATTCCAAGCATTGGAGAGGCGAATCGCGTGAGAGTGTACAAGGACCACGCGAGTGGTGCATATCGCATCGCAAATACGCCGAGTTTGGAAAATGTCAGGAGGGGGATGCACGTTTCCAAAGTTGGGTGGTCCCCGATGGAAAGGAAGTAGTCTTCCTGTAGCCTGGTCGAAGCTGCCGGAAAACTAATGGAGCCCCCGCTAATAGGAGCCGTAGGGGGGTTGCGCATGCAAGGCTCCAAGGTATGAATATTCGTGGCATACTAAAATCATCGAAGTAAGGTTCGGAAGCTCCGATGGAAGAGACGCGCAGTAATACAGTCCGTAATAATGTTAGATTGCGGCTGGCAGATCTTAAAGAGGTTGCTGGTTATAGTAACAATAAGTTCGTTATAACTGATGAACTTAGCGGTTTAAATATCTTAATAGACACGGGTGCAGAAGTGAGAATAGTTTTGCCTCAACCGTTAGCACAACAAAAGCAGCAGGTTGCTATTGAAGAATTTAAGCGGTTGAGAGAAGAAGGAATTTGTAGGCGTTCAAATTCCAACTTTGCATCTCCAATAGTGGTTGATCCCAAACCTTAACCAGGTCAATGGAGGGTTTCTGGTAACTATCGTCTATTGAATTTGGTAACGAAAAGCGATTCGTATCCACTACCAAACCAGAGTACTTTGCTCAGGGATATAATGGGGTATGAGGTATTTACAACGTTAGGTCTGCAGAAGGCGTACTATCAGGTACCTATGGAGGCAGAATCTATACCGCTCACAGCAGTGCGATTCCCTGGAGGAGGATCGCATGAATTCTTATGAATGCCTTTTGGGTTGAAAAATGCAAGTCAGACATTCCAGCGTCTGACAGAGGAAGTTCTTCAAGACTGTTCATTTGCTACAGTGTATATAGATGACATCATTATATATAGTCAATCTAGGGAGGAACACCAGGAGCATTTGGACATCGTTTTGTCTAAGCTGGAACATTATGGATTGGTAGTGAAACCAGAAAAGAGTAGGATTGGTTGCTCTACCGTAAAATATCTTGGACACACCATTTCCAAGGATGGAATCAAGCCCTTGGAAGACAAGGTACAAGCAATCAAGGATGTGCCAGAACCGAGAACTGTACGCCAGTTGAGTAGATTTTTGGGCATGATTAGGTACTATCGTCGGTTCATACCAGGTTTAGCTGGAATTTTGGGGTCGCTAACTCGACATTTAGTTCGTGAACGAAGCACAATCAAGAAGTCCTGGTCTATTAATTTTAGCCAAGACGACAAGGAAAAATTCCAGAGGGCCAAAGATCTGTTAAGCCAAATAACCACATTAGCACCTGTGGATTGGACTAAGCCGTTTGAGCTGGTCACAGATGCTTCTGATGTAGCCATAGGAGCAGTGTTACATCAACGGGAAAATGGTATAGTCAAGCCGATTGGATTCTATAGTCGGAAACTCCAAGATCGCGAGAAGCGATATGATACGCTTGGAAAGGAGTTACTAGCAGTTTATTCTGCAGTGTTGCATTTTGAGCACTACCTAGATGGACATCAGTTTATGATATTAACTGATCATAAACCGTTGTTGAGTATCCTTGGGAAAGCAAATAGGCTAAATTATTCTCGGCGGGTGAATTCACAAATAACCCGACTCGCAGAATTTGATTTTACCATTAGTCATATCTCAGGAAAAGATAATGTGGTGGCAGACACTCTCAGTAGACCAGACGTATCAGATGAAGATATGATTCGTTCAGAGTCACTCGTACGCTCTATTGTATCTTCTAATGATTTGTCCAGCAATTGATGGAAGCAGAAGGTCTCTGATCCTTTAGTAGCTGTGTTGGAATAGAATCCTGCATATACACGCAGGAAGATTGTAGATAAGTGGTTATTATGTGAAATCTCCAGGACCCAAACTAGACCTTATGTACTGCTAGAATTAAGGTATAAGGTAATTCAGCAGCTACATGAATTCAGTCATCCTTCCATTAAGGCAACTATCAGGATGGTCACTGATAGATATGTATGGCCTAAACTGTCGAAAGACATAAGAGCCTGGGTAAGGACATGTGCCCGGTGTCAAACTTGTAAAGTTTGGCGTCATACCAAAACTGAAATTAAAACGATTGATATACCAGCTGGTCAGTTCATGCATGTTCATATTGATATAGTAGAAATGCTTGAGAGTTCCGGCCAAATGTATTTACTCACGATGGTCGATCGTTTCAGTCGTCAGTTTGAGGTAGCAATCCTGAAGGACATGACAGCTCAAGAGGTCTTACTTATGTTCTTGCATAATTGGGTGTCGCGATATGGTGTACCGGTAAGGGTAACTACTGATCGTGGTAGTCAGTTTATGTCTGAACTGTTTATCAGATCACTGAATACAATGGGGATAGAAGTAAGACACACATGTGCTTATAATCCCAGGGCCAATGGGATGGTTGAGAGACTGCACAGGGAGCTGAAGGCTGCATTACGCTGCACCGGTGGATCCAGTTGGATACATGATTTGCCCATAGTTTTGTTGGCAATGCGAAACAGATACAGAGTTCAGTTAGGAACATCCATAGCAGAACTTGTTTATGGAGAGCCACTGAGGCTACCTGGAGATATTCTAATAGAAGCTCCAAGTTGTCTCGATTGGGCCTCTAGTTCAGTAGATTGGTTTGTTGGAGCATTGAGAGATAAAATGAGTCGTTTAGCTCCAACCAAAACTAGAAGTCCAAAGTCCAAATGCTATGTATCTTCAGATTTAAAGCTGGCATCGCATGTATACATAACTAACGAAAACAGACAGAATTGTCTGACTCCATTCTATAAGGGGCCATATAAAGTCAATCATATGACTGAGAAAAATGCATTTATAGAAGTAAATGGCACTGTAGAATGTGTAACACTGGATCGCTGTATTCCACAGTTTATTTGGACGGAGGAGGAGACTGAGGAACAGTATTCACCGAAGTACCCAGAAGTTGAGGCGAGATGTGACTCAGAAATTGGTGAGAAAAATGAAGAGTCGAATAAATATGGTAAAGAAGTAAAGATTAAAACCAAGACAACTGAGAATCAAGAACAATGCAATATGAATATGAAATCTGGTGAAGTACCAGCACAACTTGTTGAAACTCGGTCTGGAAGAGTCATCAAGAAACCGAAGAATGAAGACTACATCATGTATGGTTAATCATCTTAAACATGAGGGAGTATGTAGAGGTTAAATTAATTATTGGACACCAATTAACCTCTCATATAAAATAAATCAATTTTTATTTTTGGACATTTGATGTTATCGCTGGTTTCGTAAAACAATATTGTAATTTTTTTTAAATATTCTAAAATTTTTTGGAATTTCTTTTGTTCATATTGTCGAAGTTTTGGATTTGTCTTGTCGAGGAAAAATGAGAGAGTTTTGATCTGAGTTTCTGAATTGCATAAGCGGGACACTGCGTGGTTCCATCTCCGACTCTTTGTGAATAAAACTTTGTAATCTTCTCGTCGTTTTGTTTTTAATTATCAGCGAAAAGAACCACAAATTTGCTTTGGGTAATTAAAGTGAATATTTGTTTTAAGGTCTCAATCATTCCAGTTCATTAATTTGTGGATATCATCGTATCCGGGTAAGCTTACTTAATTAATATAATATATAAATTACAAGTAATTTAATAATATCATGTCTGGTTTATTAAATACTGAGGATACAGAGCAGTTGGCTAGCGGACTTAAGGATTGTAGCTTAAGAGATAGTTCAGAGGAACATAAGTGTCCCAAGATAGATGATCATTCCGCATATATGGATTTTCCGGGCCTGGCATCCAAGAGACCCCTTATGGTAGTGACCTAAGGGCCTCTACAGAGCCCCTAACCTATTCGAGTCTGTAAGCCCCATAGATGCCAGATCGCTTGAAGTCCTAAAATTCACAGTAGAGTCTGATAGGCTTATATTACTATTTGTGTCTCCGCAATGTCCTGCACTAACCTACTTGTGTCCTCAAATTTAAGATCTGTCTCCATATCTATATGGTATAACAATTAATTCGACACTTAATGTTAGGCAATCGGAATGTGAAAGTTGTACCGTATTACTCCTCAACAAATAATCTGGAAACAAATATGCGTGAACAACAGAAGAAGTCAAATATACCTGTTCCAAGGCGTCAACTTTAATATTATGTTATATCAGAACAAAGACAATTGATGGAGAAATATATTTGATGATGATGTAATCGTTTACTAGAGAAAATGTTAAAATGCAGCAGACCAAAATAACAATACCAGTCAAGGAGCGAGATACTCAAAAACTGAAAATAGCGCACAATTCAAAATCATGTGTTTAAACAAGGAATTTTCTAGAAAATAAAAAGAAAAAATTCTTTTTAAATAAATTTCGTTACAATCAACCATAGTGGTTTAAATTTATCAGTCAATGTTATTTTACATAAGGCGGATGGTTTAACTTCCTCCACACTAGGATAAAGGCTAGTGTGGAGGAAGATAAATCCTCCGCCAAATGTAAAATAACATTAACTGATAAATTTAAACCACCATTGCTGATTGTAACGAATTTTATTTAAAAATATTTTTTTCATTTTATCTTCCAGAACATTCTTTGTTTAAATACTTGACTTTGAATTGTGCGCCATTTTTCAGTTTCCGAGTGTCTCGCACCTCGACTGGTTATATCATCTTTTGGTCTGCTGCAATTTTAGCATTTTTTCTCTAGTAAAACGGATACATATTAACAATACAATTCTGCTATAACTATCTTATATTCTGTTATTGAAGCACACATAGAAGGGACGTTCTGGAACAGGTAATTTGTCGTTCATCTGTTGGGGTTCTTTTCGCTCTTGCTTTCTCGTTCCTGAATTTGTACCCCTACTACTTATCAATGGTTGCTATTATTACTACCCGAGCATTCAATCAGTCTGTTCCTTTTCAGATGGTTAATATTAGAAGGCCGAAGAAAGGTTTCATGTATATATTACACCAATGTAGCACATAAATATAATTCACTGTTAATCTGGATTGAAGGAGTTGGATGGCAATAATACAGATTTTTTAATGTAAAATTATATCTTAAACACTAATCTCAGTTAGTCAAAATTGAATATATGTTTGTCAGCTGTAAAAATGGTTTTATGCAAAAATATGATTTAAATGTCATTCACAATTAAGCTAAATTGTCCGTCTTCTAGACGGCAAAAATAAAAGTGATTTAAGTTTATCATAGAAAATTGTTTTATGCTCAATCAGTTATTCGCGTACAAAGGTCTGAATTGCTCAACATTTATGCCATCGATTTAAAACAAATGATACATGGAAAAGTCATCGTTAAAGGTTATCACTATAAAAAGAATGTAAATCGTTTAAGGACTTCAATGACACAACTCACAAGTGTTAAGACCACCGTTTGTAACGATTCTATCTCAGTACATGATATTAATATATTGTTCTCTGAAGTTCGGATAATACAAATTGTCAAACTAATCGGAATAAGTTCCCTATGCCACAATAGTCCACCGCGTGTTTTTTTCGTTCCCAGCGCGGTACTGTTCTTTTTATAAAAACACTATTAATTACACATAAAATTTCAGTTTAAGAAATATCGGTTAAAACTGCTTGAGACTAGAAAGGATTGTTCCTAACATCACAGCTAAGGGAAATATTGTTTAAGGACAGAGTTAGAATATTTGACCTTAAAGAGCACAGCGTTTGTAAAAATTGACCTTCGTTGGGTTGTAACACGGAGCCGCGTGTTACACATGTATATTTCCTTCCAGATTATTTGTTCGGGAATTATAGCGAGACAACTTTCGCATTCCGATTGCCTAACATTAAGTGTCGATTTAATTATTAAACTAACCAGACATGGAGACCGATATTAAATTTGAGGACACAAGTAGGTTAGTGCAGGATATTGCGGATTTGAATCTAGCAGATGCGAATGGAAATATAAGCATATCAGACTCTACTGTAAATTTTAGGACTTCAAGCGATCTGGCATCTATGGGGCTCTCAGACACGAATAGGTTAGGGGCCTCAACAAAATTTGGCGACCGCGCCAGTCCAAGAATTTTAAGTCTACCGCAGTACAAATCAGAAAAACATTCAAGTTGGGTCGGAGATGCCCAAATGATATTTAGTGCTTATAATATTGTAAATCCAATGGAGAAATTTGTTGCAGCATGGATGGCATTGCCTGAAAATTTCCGAAATGCCTTGGAAAATTTCAGAGACAGAACTGTGGAAGAAAAGCCGTACAATGCATTTGAGTTATTAATGGCTGAAATTCAACAGAGATATCAGCCTGGAAGATCGGCGCAAATGTGCGAACTATTACGCTTAGAAAAAATGGGGCGTCAATTACCGTCCGAATTTTATGAACGCCTTTGCACAAAAGCTTCCAGGTTGAATATATCCAGAGATGTAGTCAACTCCATTTTCACAGCTGAGCTACCAATTAGGCTTAGAACCACATTGGAAGTATTTGACACTATGAGCATTGATTGGCCAACAAAACTCAGAGGGTTAGACGGCGTGTATAAACAGCAGGAACCACAAGTACATGCTGTAATAGCAGATTCTGTCACGATGCAGCCAGTCAGGGCAGATGCCGAAAACAACCTGACTATACAAGAAACCTTGCGTTTCTTATGTAGAGAAGTTGCTAGTTTACGTAGTGACATTGCACAACTTCAGAGTCAGGATAGGTATACTAGACGTCGAGGGAGTCACTCGCGTCAACGCTTCGAAGGGCCACGCGGATGGTGTAAGGCACATTGCGAGTACGGACGCAGTGCGAAGTGCCAAGGTGAAAATTGTATATACCCGCGATTAGGTGGACCCAGATGGAAAGGAAGCACAAAACCGGTAGAGAGAAATCCATCACCGGGAAAAGGACAAAACCCCCGCTAGTAGGAGCCGTAGGGGGGTTCCATTGCAAAGGCTCCCAGATATGCCTTTAAAAGGCATACTCAAAGCAAAAGATGCGACTAGATCAAATAGCACCGAAGAAGAAGGCAAGAGGGTCAGATTCTTACTAAGCGGAGATCTGGAAAACATTGCCGGATTGTCCAGCAACAAGTTCATTATTAAAGATGAATTATCTGGATTAGATTTTCTTATCGATACGGGTGCTGAGGTAAGCATAGTTAGGTCAGACGTGGTGGAAGCAGATTGCCCCACATTTGATTATCAACTATGGGCCGCTAACGGTAGTCCGATAGGAGTGAAAGGGATGAAAGAAATGTCGGTAACGTTAGGCCAGAAATCTTCCTTCCGATGGAATTTTCTAGTAGCCGATGTCAAGGACCATATCATTGGCATGGATTTCTTGACACATTTCAAGCTGACATTAGACCCCAAGGCTAGGACTATCGCAGAAGGCGTAGGGATATCAACACCTACTGAGTCTAACACATCGGCAGTTAGAACAGTTCTTTTACCTCGTCCAACGGTCGCACATGACTTTGCCGATATAATCGAGAAGCACCTAGCAGTGTTTCAACCTTTCAGTGCCAAAAGGATAGGTTTGAAGACAGGAGTAGAACACCAGATAGAATTGGTGGCTCCGTTGCCTTGTTCACCAAAGGCTCAACCATTGGCACAACACAAGCAACAGGTTGCTTTGTCAGAATTTCACCAATTGCGCGAAGAGGGGATTTGTAGAAGGTCAAATTCCAATTTTGCTTCCCCAATAGTGGTAGTTCCCAAACCTGAACCGGGTCAATGGAGGGTTTGTGGGAATTATCGTCTATTAAACTCAGTGACGAAGGGTGATTCTTATCCTCTCCCTAACCAGAGTACTTTACTCCGAGATATAATGGGATATGAGGTTTATTCAACTTTAGATCTCCAGAAAGCGTACTATCAGATACCAATGGAGGAAAGTTCGATACCACTCACCGCAGTCAGATTTCCAGGAGGGGGATCGCATGAATTTCTTCGAATGCCTTTTGGTTTGAAAAATGCCAGTCAGACATTCCAGCGTTTGGCTGAAGAAATCCTTCAGAGTTGTCCATTTGCGAGGGTATATATAGACGACATAATAATTTTTAGTCGCTCACGAAATGAACATCGTACGCATTTGGAAACGGTTTTGACCAGGCTGGAACAATATGGATTAGTGGTCAAACCTAATAAGAGTAATATCGGTTGCTCTTCAGTTAAATACCTTGGTCATATACTTTCCAAAGACGGAATTAAACCTTTGGAAGATAAGATCCAAGCTATAAAGGACGTAACGGAACCCCGAACCGTACGCCAGTTGCGAAGGTTCTTGGGCATGATCAGCTATTACCGTCGATTCATTCCAGGTCTAGCCGGAATTCTTGGATCGTTAACACGCCATCTCACTCGTGAAAAGAGCACGATCAAGAAGTCTTGGCCTATAAACTTGAGTCCAGAAGACCGAGAAAATTTCCAAAAGGCCAAGGAAATGTTAAGTGACATAACCACATTAGCACCTGTAGATTGGGAAAAACCTTTCGAGCTAATCACAGATGCCTCAGATGTTGCATTAGGGGCAGTGCTACAGCAAAGAGATCAGGACGTAGTAAGACCGATTGGGTTTTATAGCCGTAAGCTTAATGATCGAGAAAAACGTTATGATACGTTTGGCAAAGAGCTTCTAGCAGTGTATGCCGCAGTGCTACACTTCGAGCATTACTTAGACGGTCATAAGTTTAAGTTATTGACCGATCATAAGCCATTGATCAGCATACTTGGTAAAACAGCTAGGCTTAATTACTCTCGTAGAGTAAATTCCCAAATAACACGGTTAGCAGAGTTCGATTTCACTGTGTCTCATATTGCTGGTAAGGAGAATGTGGTAGCCGATGCACTTAGCCGACCGAATGAAGCTGATGTCGAGCTGATATTTCAAGGTCCGTTGAAGAATTTAGACAATTCGATGCCTGATTTAGTTAGTCAAATCGAGGAAGCGCAAGGATCGGATCCCTTTACATTAGTTTTGTCCAAAAGGCCAGGATATGTTCGTAAGCTCATAAGTGGCAAGTGGTTGTTATGCGAAACGTCTAGAAGTCAACCACGACCATATGTGCCGTTGGAGTTACGGGCCAAGATTATCCAAGTGTTACATGACATGGGTCATCCATCCATTAAAGCCACCATTCGATTGATCAACGACAGATACGTATGGCCGCACATGTCTAAAGACATACGGGTATGGGTAAGAGCCTGTGCCAAGTGTCAAACGTGTAAGGTGTGGAGACATACCAGAACCGAGATAAAGAATATTGGGATACCAATTGGACGGTTCAGACACGTACACATAGACATTGTCGAGATGCCTGAAGTTAATGGAAACAAATACTTGCTGACTATGGTAGATAGATTTAGTCGTCAATTTGAAGTGGCGATTTTAAAAGACATGACAGCGCAAGAAGTCTTGTTCGCGTTTCTACATAATTGGATATCGCGTTATGGTGTTCCGGAAAAGGTCACTAGTGATCGCGGTAGTCAATTTATGTCCGAGCTTTTCGTAAGATCCCTCAACATCATGGGAACCACTGTATTACATACTAGCGCGTATAACCCACGAGCGAATGGGATGGTAGAAAGGCTGCATCGTGAACTGAAAGCTGCATTAAGGTGTACTAGTGGAACAAGCTGGATACACGATCTTCCTATAGTACTACTCGCCATGCGCAACAGATATAGGGCACAATTAGGTACTTCCATAGCAGAACTGGTTTATGGAGAACCATTAAGGTTGCCTGGAGATCTTCTAATAGAAACTCCAAGTAGTCTTGATTGGGCTTCTAGTTATGTAGATTGGTTCGTAGGAGCACTTAGAGATAAGATGTGTCGTTTAGCTCCGACCAAGACTAGAAAAGCAAAAACCAAATGCTATGTGTCCTCTGATCTAAAATCGGCTTCGCATGTGTATATAACTAATGAAAATAGGAAGAACTGCCTGACACCATTTTATAAAGGACCATACAAGGTCAAGAGGATGACTGACAAGAATGTCATCATAGAAATAAATGGCATTGAGGATTGTGTTACGTTGGATCGTTGCATTCCCCAGTTTATCTGGATAGACGGTATCACTGAATTAACAGATGCGTTGAATGACCGTCGTTCTATGGGCGAATCTGATGTGTGCAATCCCACCATACAGGCACATAACGAAATGCAGAACTCAGAAGACGCGTTGTCTAATATAGTAAAATCTTATTCTACCAGTTCACAGCATGAAAACTATTTGGCAATACCAGATGATATGGAAGAACCAGTGAAAACTGTACCGGGCGAGATGACGACTTCAGGGGCGCCATTATGCACAACTCGTTCTGGAAGAGTGCCACGTCAGCCGAAGAATCATGATTACGTCTATTACTAGCCGTCTTTTTTTGAGAAGGTGGTGTATGTGGAGGAAGATAAATCCTCCGCCAAATGTAAAATAACATTAACTGATAAATTTAAACCACCATGGCTGATTGTAACGAATTTTATTTAAAAAGAATTTTTTCTTTTTATTTTCCAGAACATTCTTTGTTTAAATACTTGACTTTGAATTGTGCGCCATTTTCAGTTTTCGAGTGTCTCGCACCTCGACTGGTTATATCATCTTTTGGTCTGCTGCAATTTTAACATTTTTCTCTAGTAAAACGAATACATATTAACAATATATTCCTGCTATAATTGTCTTTATATTCTGTTATTGAAGCACACATAGAAGGGACGTTCTGGAACAGGTAATTTGATTATTCTGTTGTTCACGTATATCTCCTTCCAGATTATTTGTTCGGGAAGTTAAGCGAGACAACTTTCGCATTCCGATTGCCTAACATTAAGTGTCGATTTAATTATTAAACTAACCAGACATGGAGACCGATATTAAATTTGAGGACACAAGTAGGTTAGTACAGGATATTGCGGATTTGAATCAAGCAGATGTTAATGGAAATATATCGATTCCATCGTAAATTCTTTAGACTCGCCGACTGGCATTTATGGTCAGATCACCTAGTTGAATTCTAGCTACAAATCTATTAATTCAATGAGAACCCTATAAATACCATGTCGGTTTCAGCATAAATACACCCATTTGAGCCTGAGTCGTCCATATTTATTAAGTTCATGTCTCCGATATTTTGAGCGAATTTGTTAGTGTCCTCAAACTTAACAGTAATAATAATAATAATACATTTATTTGGCATCAAAGGCCAACTGGCCCGACCATTGAAATAACAAATCAAGGGTAGGATATGTGGAAGTGAGTGGAATTGTGACTAGCAAAGTATTTAATAGCAGGGGGAGGAGTTGATGAAGGGAAAAGTTATCATTAACATCAAGATAGTTCAATCTGGTGAAAAAAAATATAAACGAAGTTCCATTTGACTAGACAAGATCAATTGGAGTTAGTCCATGAAGTGTCAGAGCATCCAAGCGGGGTAGGTTGGGTCCGGACAGATGAGTTCAAGTGTGAGATCGAAAATGATGGCGGACCGGAGGCAGACGTCGACCGATGGAGTCCATTGTCGTGGAGATTGAGTTGATGGAGCATAGCATAGACCTGGATGGAATCTGCTGGATTGAAGCGAGTGAGTCTTGCAGGGGTCGCAGGCATCCGTAGAACGAGGTTGTGATTGAAGGAAGACGAGGGGGAGTCGATGTCCGAAGCAAACCGTTGGTGGATCGGTAGGGCTGTTGAGTTTCCGGTCTTCCGCTGAAACAAGAAAGAAAAGAATTGGATGAGCAAAACGTAGTAAAGTATCCACAACGTGGATATGATGGGGTCAGGAATGGGCTGAGAAGTGGTATCAGTGAGTCGAGAATGAAAGATTAAAACCAGAGGGGTAAAGTGGAAAATTAGATGACTGCCTGAGGGATTTCGCCCTCCGAAGTCAGTAAAGAGAATAGCCTGGGGTGAAGGAAATGTTATGGATTGAGAAGGAACCAGTTTCGTTTCCAATCGGTCGTATCACAAAGAAGTTTGTTGAAGAAGTACTGATGGGCTGCCTTTTTAAATTCGTGCTGGGGTAGGAGCTTTATGTCCGTGGGAAGAGCGTTGAAGACACTAGTGGCTTTGGAGAAAAGATAGATTTTTTTAAATATGGTGGGGGTATGGTTAGCTTGGATAGAAGAGTTGCTAGAACGTGTGGCGTAGTGGTGACTTGGGTGAGCAAAGTTGGAGAGTGGTAAGCAAGTTGTGATCTTATGGATAAAAGAAATGACTCGAAGGTGACGGGTAAACCAAAGCGGTAGAAGATTTGCCAGGAGTAGGCATTCCCGATAATTTTGGCATTTCGGGAAGACAGGCTTTAGAAATCTGGAGGAAATCTGTTCAATTGCATACGAGGAGGCGAGAGTGAGAGGACAGTAGAATTTGCTGGCGTATGAAATGAGGGGCAGAACGTAGACCTTGAATAACGTGATTTGGAGAATGGTGTTGTTAGTCTTAAAACAGATCAGACGGGCCCATTTGATGAGTTTGGAAGTTGTGTGCGTAGGGTTTGGGGAGAAATCTATGGATTTTGAAAAATGAATGCCAAGATTTTTGGCCGGATTGATTATTTCTATGTCGAGGGGATAATTTGCAACCGGGATAGAACATAATGGATCAGAGGAGAGTTTCATTAGACGAGTTTTGGTGGGATTTAGTTTGAAACAGATTCTGCTGAGCTGCGAGTGGAGCGAGGAAATGAGCTCCGATATAGGAGGTAAGGAGGGGTTGGATGTTGTGGGGTTACTGAATACGATAACCATGTCATTCGCATATTTGAACAGTTTGAAAAGGTTGTCATCAACCTGTATTTGCGCGAGCGTAAGGTTGGAGAGAATAGGACCGAGTACGGAGCCCTGGGGAACACCGGATCGGATATGGGCTGGCCTCGAGTGACTACTGCCGACTTTGACTGTCGCACGTCGCTTTCGAGGATAGTAAATGATAAGATTGAGAACGTGTCCGCAAATACCGCTTCTCAGTAAGGCGGATTCAATTGCTGAAAATGATAGCGAGTCAAAAGCCTTGGATATATCAAGAAAGAGGTGAGTGCACTCAAGAGCTTTAGAGAAGGAGGAGTAGCATTGATCGAGAACACTAACTAAGTTGGTGGAAGAGGAGCGGGCATTCAAAAAACCATGCTGATCATCGAGGAGATAGATTTTTTCCTGAGACATAATGAAGGGGTAGATTAGGTTGGTTACGACCCTGTCGACGATTTTAGTGAAGCAAGGGACGATAGTAATAGGGTGGGTGAGGTAATTGGAGGGTTTGAAAGCAAAAGGGAGGCGAGATATCTGGGCTCGAGGGGGAGCTATGAAGCTGTGTCGATGAGGTGAGAAGGGACAGAGACTGATCAGGGGCTGAGACGCAACAGTCCTGGTCGCTGATGTTTTCGGTAGATGGAGTTGAAGTTGATGGGGCTGGGTCGAAATCCCGTTTGGCCTTAGGCACCTTACGTTTATTTTGTTTCTGGGCCATAGCATAAATATGAATAAAATTTATAGTATCACAAATTATAAATTTTCCATTGTAATGTATAAAATTGCAATTGTAACACGCGGCTCCGCGCTACAACCCAACGATGTTCAATTTTGACAAATACAGTGCTCTTTAAGGTCAAATAATCTAACTCTGTTTTTACACAATATTTCTCTTAACTGTGATTTTAGAAATAATCTCGGTTAGTTTGAAGCAGTTTTAATTGACATTTCTTGAACTGCAATTTTAATTGTAATTAATAGGGTTTTGTGTACTAAATAGGCACACCCGCGCGCAATACGCAGGGAGCATGCGGTGGATTATAGTGCATATGTCGTTCGATAGTTTTCCTTTGCATTCAGATATGATTTCACGCATCAGGACATCAGATGTCCTTCAATCACATTCAAAAATTCTATAGTTCAATGGATTAATATAATTAAATAATTTAAAAACCTAGCAAACAGTGGAATAATTATTTGTGATGTTTTTCAAGATTGTTTTTGCACGATTTTTATACATCAATTATCAGTGACAATATTTACCAGTGACTTTATATATATCATCATATATTTTCAATCATTTACATGTATTCATCACGATTCAGACGTTTGTGAATTGACAATTACTTGTTTTGACAATATATTATTTTGTTGCCGTCTAGGGCACGGTTAATTTGGATTAACTGTGATTTTTTTCTTTGCAAAATTGTGTACAATATACGTATGATGATTCGACTTAGCCTTCTCATATCACCCATCGGAAAAAGGTCGGGGACTAATCATAAGCACGGATCTCAACAGCAGCTACCAGGTATTTGTAGGAATGGTATAGCATCACCAATTAGGTAGCTACCCCGCAAACCTCTTACATTAGATAAAAGACCCCCTACACAATATTTTCCGTAAAAAGATGAGCGGCGCACTCAATTTAGTGTTACAGGATGTAAGATGTTACACATTACCATTAACACTTTATTGTAGACTGTTATGAAACGTAAAATAGATGATAAAATATTTTAGTGAAAATTAAGGCTAACGAATATCTCTATAAACGAAAAAGCAAGGAAAGAGGTGAAAACTGCAAAAGCACAACCAGATTTTTTTCAAAATAAATTGATAAAAAATTAAATTGAGATTCGGTTTATTTAAAATTAAGTTCGAAAAAATAAATAATAAACTAAACTCTGTAAGTTCAGTTATATATATGAGCGTATCTTCAATCACTTAAACGACTTTTCATAGTCAAAGTTGAATGCATTTTTAATCAGATAAATTTCTTATTTCTGCAGAGATCTGTTTGAAGTACGTTGTGGTAAAAACACCTCTAAATCCTATTGGCAGTAGGTTTTATACTTTTTTAATTTTTGGAAATAAATCATTCCAACGTGTTTACCCCTCATAAGTTGAGTCATCGTAGGTAATTCAGAGATAGCCCCAGCTTCATGTTTTTGAATCCATAAAGTTTGTAAAAATATAAATTGTAACCTGAAAGTACATAAACTGTAAGTTACAGAACAAATGATCCTTACGACCTTACTTTGAACAGTCCTTCATCATTAAATGATAATTGGTTGCGCGGGCGGTGAGAACAATTATTATTATCAAGTTTGCGGTTTTGATATAGGCAACTGACCCATTAATTACTTACATATCTCAGTATAAACTAAGAATTGTATAGTGTTGAAAAGGCAATTCATCCTTTGCCTTTTCAATAATATACAATTTTTAGTTTATTCTGACATATGTAAGTAATTAATGGGTCAGGTGCTTCTTAAAAGATCGCAACTTTGATTATAATAATAGTTCTTTATCATGTTTGACAAACAATTTTTCATGGAGTTCTAATTAGTTTTTGTGTATTTCAAAATTGGCATAATCCAAATAATATACTTTTGAAGTTAAATATCATTGGACAATAAGTTTTTTTTATTATTAATGTCCATCTTTTCTTAGAGCAGCCGATTGTTTTCCAAATATGCCTTTCAGTAGAAGTTATACACAGGATGATTGTGTCAAGGTCTTCGATTTAATGACGTATCGTGATCTTAGAAATGTCACTTATGAAATAATAATAAATAGAAGTGTAGTCATATTTGGTCCAACGAAAGCTTTTTAACGCCTCAGTTTATTTAAATTTCATTTTCAATTTTAGAGCTACTACATGTCTAATATGGGTATAAATAACTAGCGTCGTGTTATTCTTAACAAAATCAACTTACCTTGGATCAATTTATAAGACAATTTTCAACTCCTCTGCGATCTTGCAGATTTTTCCTCTGAGGAACTTATTCGGCAATTTAACAAACGTTGTTTGGCTAATATAAACTATTTACTGGAATCTTGAACTACTCCAGATGTAGCATTAAACAATCTGGATGGCACGTTTTTTCCTTGAATAAACACGTTCATAACATATAAATAATATTAAGTAGTGTTCAAATATCAGAGTTAATAATTATTCAAATAACCACACTCATAATAGCATCAGAATGTATAGCAAACGTTTTTGAGCTATTAATGAAGACATTTAGGACGTCAGTGATTTGATTAAAAAATGTATTACATACTTCCTCACGGAATTATTTTTCCCATTGATTGATACAGCCTACTTTCAAAAATCAATTTTGGTTTGAATCAAATTTAAGAAACCGCAAAAAAGTATCAAGATTATTTAGTAGTAATTACTCAAACAACTTAAAAAAAACGGACATTTGTGATTTGCTTATAATCATTAGATTGAACTTTTTAACTAATTTATTTGAAAAAATTCACAATAATTAAAAATAAACTTGCTGGTAATATGCCATCTTTCAATATTTTGCTGACGAAGTTGACAAATTTAATCAGAGAAATTGCATGCAATTGAAGTAAGTTACAAATTTATATACATGAATTTTCCTTCAGTTCTTGGGGTCTAATTCCCAGTATAATTTTTAATAACAAATCACAATAAAGTTTAGTTTGTTGTTCTTTTTTGTAGAGTAAATCAGGTACTGCAAAAATTTAGCTTGCATTCAGTGCATTGAACTGAAGAACGCAGCCGCTAAAAGCATCTGAAATATATTCCATTAATAAAACAAATGAAATTCAGGCTCTGATTGTCACAACTAAAGATCAAGTAATCCCCAAAAACATTTCAAGTAACACAGAGAATTGAATAAATGCTTTGTAGAGGAAGATAGTTTCTCTGAAATAACTAAAATAACAACTTATTCCGTATTTTAACCAATTTTGCCCTTGAAACAAATGGTATTAAAGAAGTATAATATGCGAGTAAATTCGAGAATATTGTACGTTTTAATCCTTTCGAGTATTTGCGCTATTGAATTTTGCTTGATTTCAGTCTTCGGTAGTTTATGCCTGACTTGCGTGAGTTTCACTTTTGATATGTTGTAGCAATTTTGTATCTTTTACAAATATTACAATTTTGATTGCACGATATACTCTTGCTATCACTAGGTTATTTTCTTATTCGAGCATAATTGGAACGGTAATGGACAGGCAACTTAATTATTCTGCTTATCGTGCTGAATCACTTTCTAAATAGAAAATTCGGTGTGCAGGGTTGCTCATAATGAACACAGTCCCATTACCTATTATTTAATTAAGTAAATCCGATTGCGTTAGACATGGAGGCCATTCTCAAACTTGATGAGACTGATAGCATGTTTGAAGGAGTCACAGATATTTGTCTGATAAACTTCGAGGAAAAGATTAACTAATTAAACTCATGTAAATACATCGATCAGCAAACACCAAGACTAATAAGGGATTGGAATCTCATCAGGTCATACTGTGGAGTTTAATAACTACCTATATAAAAATTAATCTGATTTATATTTTGACATTTGAAGTTTCCGATGATGTTTTAAACAAAGTTAAGTTCTAAAGAAATATTGGAATGTTTATGAATTTTCTTTTTATAAATTGTAGAAATGTATAGTTCGTCTCGAATGACTATAACAATAATTATTTTTGAGATATATTCCTACGTAGAGTATGCTCTTACTTTTTTGCTAAGCCATACCTGGTTCCCGGTATTTGATTCTTCCATTGTCGAATTTTAATAACAAAATATTTAATTGGCCACACTTGATTATTTTCTATTAATATTTCGGGTAGGAACTCAATTTCGTCACTGGTTTATTGATAGGGTCTTCAATGTTTAAGATCTTCACTTTTCTGTGGTAATCATTGAGACGGTGAGTATTCGCACAGTGTTTTAATTAAAAGTTTGCAATAAATCTTATTTTTATTTAATGAATAACAGCATTGTGTGAGGATGCACAGAAATAAACCGAAGGACTAAGGACGCATAAGGGAATGTGCTGAAAGGTACTAGATGTAGGGCTCATTAAAATTATAATGACATCACGGATCTGGCATAACGAGAGCTCTCCAATGGTAGTGACCGAAAGGGCCTTTTCTATAGTTAAATCTTTGCGGTCCTATTTATGGTACTGCACAGTGATATGATTGAATTACACATTTTCTGAGTGGCTACAGAACGTAGCTAAAGCTTATCTAACTTATAACAGTTGTTTTAACATTTAAAATTTTTATAATGAATTTTTGCAAAAAGGTTTCTTTTGTTTGTTTAAAATAGCTTTAGCGATTATGTATGGACTTTTTAAACCTAGTAAAAATGGTAATATTAAAATTGCATTAATTATTGAATGAATAAAAGGCTTGTCGCTTTAAAAAGAATTGTCTATAGTAGAAATATTTCAACTTATGTCATATTAGTTACGTTATTGATTTATTTTTAACTGCCTGGCATAGTTCATACAATTTTACGTTTGTTTTTGAAGAATGAACCTATTCTTCGTTGTTAATAGGCGAATATCCAAATTATTGTTTAGCTGCTTGTGATTTTTATTCATACTTATATGTGAATAGTTTCTTAGGAGTTTAATTTGTGTTAAATGTGAACTATTGAGCTTAGTTGTCTGAAAATTTTTCTTCATTATATTGCAATATTTTGTATGCAAGTTTACTAATGCACGTAAACTGATATACACCTTTATAACTTTTATTTAGTAAAACATTGGGGATTTAAAATAGCTTTAACAACTCGTGATATTAGAATGATCTATAATTGGCAATTTCTTTTCTTTGGTATACAAAAAACGCGAGAAAGCAGTGAACTCGTAAATTTCATGTAATTTTTATTTAAAGATGGCACGTAGGTAGGCGGTTAATAATAATTACTCTGGAATTTTGTTTGTGCGCACCAAATAGCACAGATTCACACGTCTATAATTACAAAAATAAATTCGATAAATAATTTTATTTTAAGAGGTTCGAAGTTCACGACATATACCAGATCAAAATTTCTTGAGAAACGAGGTTTCTTTTTAGACGAAAATTATTTCCATATTCATCTTACAAATGATATGTAAATCTGTTGCCTTTGTTCGATGAGTCAGTCTCGAACTGTGAAGAACTGCGTGTCAATAAGATTTACGTAGAAAACTCCCGTTTTATGTCCAAGATTCAGAAACACGAAAAGCGCTTGAAACGTTAATCAATAGACAGACTTTAGATTAACGAACTGGAGATTTTAATTATTGTCTTGAACTATTTATGGTGTTAGTACAGGCTTGTATAACGAAAACTCGCTCCCTCGTCGAGGCTGAAACTTTCATATAGTTGTTAGCACAATCAGTCTAACTTTTATTCGCGCAAAATATATTAGCATTTGGTACGTGTATTGATGATATGGTCATCAATTATGGAAAATTTAGACTGGATTCCGAAAATGTCTTAAATATTAATATTGAGTATAAAATGAATGTTAAATTGGACAATTACTGCAGTTCCACTAAATGAGCATTTGCTCACCTAAAGGTTCTTTGCTTGTGTGCAATTTCATTATTGATGTCCTTTTGTTATTAAAATGTATGGCGTATCTCTCAAACAACTTCTACAGTCAGAGCTCAACTCCTGATCTGTATGTTGTGGGCCGGCTTATTTTCAAAGAGATCGATGAAGAACAAATAGTGTTAGCCAGTTTTGAGTACTAGTTTCTAAAAAAATATTATGAATTGGTTAGTGAGCATATTCAGCTATGAACAAGGTTTAAAATACAAACCTCGAAGAATGATACATTTTCTCTTGTCTTTCAGATGAAATTGCTACACTAAAAATTGTTACAACCTCGAACAAAAGGCCGTGTGTGCTTGGGACCGATAGGAAGTAGAAAATAATATAATAGCATATATTCATTGAAACATAATTAACCAAACTTCTAAACTGCACCATATTTTCCGCTAGACTGCCATAGATTTCATCCTATTCAATTCTCTTGATTATTGAGCACGGTGGCCGTGATCTAGTGATTGCTATCACAACAACTAGTATCCAGACAAGCGATGTTTGCCTTCCCTCTCCTGCGACTTCAGCAAACCACTGGAGTTGCTTCGGTGTCCTGGTGGGCGATACGTAATATTACATTCTTCAACGGTGGCCCAAACAATGCAATCGATGTTCCATAAAATGGTTCGATGACGATGGTATGTGTAAAAACAGCTATATAGGGCTGGTCAGGTCTCAGATTTTGCTTATGATTTAATCCTCTTGGCACTCAGCTTTGAATGGGATAAATCAAGCCGAGCGAATAAATAGCTTGATAAGCTGTCCATGCGCTGGCAGCTATGGGGTGTCATCTTTCGTCTTAGAAGCATTTAGTTGGTCCGACACTGTTTTAATAAAAAAAGTAATTTTGTGAACAGTAAAATATATGCGCGATTTCAGTGGTTTGCACAATTTCCCATAAGCTAATGTGTATTACTTAATGTGTCCTACTTCAGGGATGTCAGGTAAATTAAATTCTTCTTAAACATGGTGAGAGCAATGACACATCTCTGTCGAACAACGGAGCCAATAGCAAAATGTTCAAACAGGCTCTTCCTAGTGCAGATAAATGCTGATGTGTCATTATGCCATACTACTAGAAATTGACTAATTTTTAGTAAGCCGTTATTTTACGTAGCTCACCATAAACTTGCACGCAAGATGAAACCAAAAGCGGCTGACTGGTCTGGAAAAGCGCCAATAATGGAACATTGATAATGGTGGCGCAACTCAAAGTGTGATGGGACATAAGAATTTTGGTCCGTGCATCCAATTCTCTGTCAAAAATTTTCTTGGGTTGCTTCTTTTAAATCTATCTGAGGATAGCAGTGGTCACATTTGATTCAGAATTGAACAAACTGATATAACTGTAGTTGGCAGGATTCCTAGTATTATCCTTATTTTGTATATGAACACCGAAGTCTATCTAACACTAGTTTGTTCTAGGTTTCTCCATCCAGATTACGATTATGAATTTGTGCAGATCGTTCTAAGCATATATTCCACAGAACAAATTCAAGAGGCGTCATCGACTCAGGCGGCTTTGCGTTCATTCGTAGGACCACGTCTAAAACTTTATCGAAAATAAGAATTTCGGTGTCCATCTCGTAACATAGTCGATGAGACAGTTCATTGCTAGCCGTGCCGTTTTCAATATAAGACAAATTAAGGAGCATTTGAAAGTGGTTGTCATGTTGCGCTTCAAACACTTATGGCACCCATTCTCCATTGGCACGGCTAATACTTCGGATCTATGAGTACATTTACAATAAGTTTTTACACTGATTCTTTTTCCAACTTATTAAATCAGTGTTTTGCTGTCATTGTCTGGCTGGCAGTAAACGCCTCGAGAAGCTCATGAGCCAGGGTTTGATCTCATTTTAGTTTCTCAAGAGATATCGCATTGTTTAGCCTTGTTAGTAGAGATGGGAAATTTGTCGCAGGCTTTACCATAAGAAAATTAGCCTAGGCTTGTATGCGCTTATCATTCATAGCAATTCATATAAAATGTGCTATGCTATCCACTGTTGCTAAAGGTGCCAAAACAGAAACAGGCGTCCTGGAAGGCATTTTGACAGTTTTTTCCATCATTAGTGCACGGCTATTTGGAAACAATGCGGACTGCTGCATGGAGTAGAAATTCTATTTGGCCTAATTTGGTGTTGAAATTAGAGACAATAACTGAGATATCGGAACAATACTCATGGCTAGAGACTAATTCGAATAGCTTTTCAAAGATGCCATTTTCATTAGTAGAATGGTTGTTTTCGTTTTCATCCATTCTCCTGTTAGTGCTAAACAAAATACGTGCAGGCTAAGAGTTGGACTTTATTTCTTTGAGCCCGCTTGAAACATTATCGATAAGCGTATTAACAATGTTAATAATGTAGCTCAGTCACTGTCTTACGGCTGCGACAATCATTTGAAGGAAAAATGGATATAATGGAAGTTGAGGCCGTAGCCTTACGCGTGTGAACTGCACACTCTACCATGGAGCTATTATTCTGTGACATTGGCACTACTGCTCATTTTCCTATTATCAGTTTGCTCTGTGCTACGCTTATGGAGATCACTCATAATTGTCGGTGCTTCGGAAGAGCGTGAGCGGTAATATAGGCCAACTCAAACGGGATTTCAACCAGGAGCTAGGTCAATGAACCAATTCGTACACCATATGCATTCTAGATTTGTTCCGCCAGTACCAGCGTTGCACTAGAAATGAGTACTTTATAATTTTTGGTGCATGGGGTGCTGAGGCTAGCTACGCTTGAACACGATTTCGACAAATAATTAACTATTTAATAATAATTGATTGCGCGGGTGGTGGTAACAATAATTTAAATCAAGTTTGCGAGCTTGAAGTAAACACCAATCCCGTTTTATTTATACAACATAGCAAAACTACCGCCAGTCGCACACACTGACGCGTTTCGACCTTCCATGATCATCATCAGAGTACGACGGCAAACTGATTAGCGAGGATCAAATCGCATTGAATATATATTTTCGACCTTCCATGATTGAAACGCGTCAGTGCGTTGCGGCTGGCGGTAGTTTTGTTATGTTGTTCTACGACTGGTTAAATACAAAGGGATTGGTGTTTACTTCAAGCTCGCAAACTTGATTTAAAGAAATGTTTAACTAGTTTCCATTCATACTATTTAGATCAAGCTTACAGAATTAAGATAATTGTCCATCAAGGTATACTTAAACATGCGTAAAACGGTCGTCAAGCGCACGCGCCAACTTTTCTTATCAGACTGGGTAAATATAGACGATTCGGCACTCTTAGCATAGTTCATCATAACGTCATGCGCGTCACAGTATCAATCAAGCGGCTTAGCAGTTAGAAAGGCAACGGTGGTGGACTGCTCATATAAGTAGTGTGCTGCAGTACATGCACATTTTCTACACACCATTCTCGGCCAAAGCTTTGACTGTTGCCTAATTCGCTTTTTAACGTATTCCGAGGATGATAGCAGTGATCGCCTTGATGCAGCAAAGTTTAAAACGAATAAAAAAATAGTTTAATAGATCGCGTTTTGATAA
Source organism: Eudiplozoon nipponicum (assembly GCA_029291075.1). Lineage (NCBI taxonomy): Eukaryota > Metazoa > Platyhelminthes > Monogenea > Mazocraeidea > Diplozoidae > Eudiplozoon > Eudiplozoon nipponicum. The sequence goes on from JAQBSW010003011.1 coordinate 29,467, forward strand.
TTGATGCAAAGACGGCACCCTTTTGCTTATTTGGCACGAATTTTTGCCTACAAATTGTGGCAGTTGGCTCGTGCAAATTCACTGAATTTGAATAATTCCATGTTTAGGCTTTTTATTGCGGCATTTTTTGGTAAATCAAGGATTTATAAGTCTCTGTCACTTGACCAATGTCAATTTCGTAATAGGGATGATGGCTTAATTTTTCCCTACCCTGTAGTTTGTTATGAGTCAATTTAAAATTTTTGAAGTGATTGGCAAGTTGCGCTTAAAAAATTCGAAGCGCTCGCACTTGTTAGACAGAATGACTGATGCTATTACATCGGGTCTGATCGTACACTTCGAAGAGGTTGTGCTTTGGTGCTGTTCCATTTATCTGTTGTAAGGGTGATAGCTTTATTTCGCGCGCTGAAGAGCTTCAACTTCAATAGTAATAAGAAGAATATTTTGCGAACTAGAGTCATTAGTCAAGAATTCGGTTTAACGTTAGGTGTTCTGTTTATTCCGTGGAAGTTGCTTGAGCCAGTCTGATTACCAATGGAAATCTTTTTTATATTTTATACATTACAATATATTTCACAAATAGTGAAGCATACTTTTGATGTATTAATCCGTAGTCGGAGCAACGCAAAATGTTGAAATATGTTTACTTTAATGGTTTTTCTGTTGCTATGTTTAAAAGAGGACAACAAATATTACAGATGACTATGTAAATAAACTGACTTGGAAATGTTGGAGACATTTAGATTCAGTTTTTAGAATTTGTAGAAGCTTGTTTGCCTTCCTTTTGTGGATATTTTGAACAAAATATATGCCATCGTGTGTGACTTCTGGATTTCCGCCTACGTATGCATGCGTGTAGAAGAACACATTGTTTTAATCGTTGATTAACGAAAATTTTGACTTATCTAAAAATCTAAGACTCGGATGAAAAAGCGTTAAATGGCCTCATAAGTTGATTTTGCTTTAAATATTCCTAAGATGTTATCAAATAATTGAATAACATTGGTATTGATTAACGAACTAAAATCGCTATTAAACGAACATTGATTGTGCGGGAGGTCATAAAATTACTTTTAATTAAGGTTGTGATCTTGATATAAACATCTGACCCATTATGCACATTCATTGGTCAGTATAAAATAAGTATTGTATAGGTTAGAAAACTAAATTCATCCAGTAGACCGGTTTCATCATTAATAGAAAGTCTTCACGTACTGTCCAGAATTTTCCGCGGACAGTGCTCGAACCTGGTCACTTCTGCTTCGGAATCTGATGGTCTAACCACTGAGCCGCCCTGTCGCACACTGCACAATTTTCAGTTATATGCCAAAAATTTTTATTGGCTAGCCTTTACTTTAGGTAGAGCATATATAGCATCCCTTTAGTCCTAAAACTCTAACTAACCATATAATTAAACGAACACTGATTGCGTGTGCGGTGATGACGATTATTTTAATTCAAGGTTGCGATCTTGGTATAAAAACCTGACCCATTATATAAATTAATTTGTCAGTATAAACTAAGTATTTTATAGTGTAGAAAGGGCAATTCAGCCTGATGGAAAAGCTCACCAAGAAACATTATTTAGTATATAACAGAAAATTGTGTAGTGTGTATCAGAGCGTCTCAATGGTTAGAGCACCACATTCCGAAGCATACGTACCCAGGTTCAAGCCCTGTCCGCGGCAAATTCTGGACAGTACGTGATGAGTTCCTAATAAGGACGAAACCGGTCTACTGAATGAATTTAGTTTTCTACCCTATACAATACTTATTTTATACTGACCAATGTATGTAAATGATGGGTCAGATGTTTATATCAAGATCACAACTTTCATTAAGAGTAAATTTATGATCGCCCGCGCAATAAATGTTCGTTTAATAGCGATTTTAGCTCGTGAAAATAATTCTTTTAACAAATGCGTGCAATATTTTTTTAAATAGAAATTTTTTCAAGAACATTAGAAATGGAAGGCTTCCTTCTCTGATTTTTTGTTGTAAAAATATGAAAGCTTGTTGATCTATTTGAACTGGAATTTTTTGTGCAATAATATATTACAGTTAAATACTGTTTGTTGCGAAGAACTAATATATATGCAAGTATGTATTAGGTTTTGCGAACCTAGTAACAAATTAGTTCAGTTGTGACCAGAAGGATAAACCAAAGGCAGCATGAACGGAAAGTATAATCTCATGCACATTCGTTTCGTGCTTACTGGCGACTCATCAGTAATAATAATAATATATTACTATGGTATCGTTTCCAAGTCGTTAGAGCAGTGTTAGAACATGTTCCTTAATGCCCGAGATGGTCTGCGTCGTGTAGGAAACCATATCTGTAGATAATGTCGCAGGTGCGCTGTATATCGACGATTCTTTTTAGCAGTTATAATATACGTATTATTTATATCAAACGAGCTGTTTTTTATAAACCGAATGTCAGTACCTAATCCATGATGAGTTGACATTGCTCCTTTAAAATGCACTCCTGTTTGTAACTACTCATTGTATTTTAGGATAATCACGAGACGTTTAATACTAACAATTCGACAACTTAAGACAAAGACATTAAAGTGGAATAGTTGTTCAATGTTTCCATTATAAATCGGATATATATATACTGTACTTTGTATTTCCAAGTCTTTGGAGATGAATGTATAAAGCTGCCTGTGTCTGTCCAGCTTTTCACTGTGATATCTTCACTCAGTTTGGCTCAGGTCTTTGCCAGCCATAGAAATTCCGGCGGGCTCAAGCTAGTCGACCCGGAATTGGTAGCATGAACCTTGCAGGGCCATAAAGGGACAGCCATCATCCCGTTTCATGTGAAGCCTCGAGTTTGGTCTAACTGCACTGTAACTTTTGTTAAATGTGTAGTGACGGAATGAGAGCAAGCGTTCCAGACGTGAGGGGCAAGTTTCGGCTGCTGAAGGAAACTCTGGCCACTGGCATCTGGGCAGATAGTGCTCATCAGCTTTGGTTGGCAGACTATCTAGGAGAAGGAAAACTCAGAATAAAAACCATCACTAGGAATGGACGACCTAGTGTTCTTTTACAGTCCACATATAACCATGACAAGTACAATTTATACTTTTTTCACTCCTTATGGTTATATGGCAGTGAAACATTAGTCACTTGATTTTTGTGTGGCTGAGCATGATAATGATGATGATGAGTCTATGGGGGGAAAATGTGGCCTTACAGTTCCACTTAGCCATCCACAAGCTTTCATTGTAGAACAGGCACCATGCTACCTAGCTAGTTGGTGTTCAATTGAGGATCTGTACTACTAAACAATCGTGGATGGTGATAACAATTACTTGGATCAAGCTCGCATCATTGATTTAAATAATTGTTATCGCCATCCGCGCAATGAATGATGGTTTAATTCTATGTTTCTGTGAATGTTTTTTTCCAATATTAGCATCGCAAATGTTTTGAGGTAAAATTTGATTAAATTTTTGTTTTCTGTTTTTTTATATTATACTTTTAGTTTTGCATTCCTCCAGCTCGTAAATCCTCGTTTTGCGTAACGTGTACCAGAATGCGAATGGCTATTTTATTATGAGGAAAATCGCATTCGATTCAAACTGTTGAACGCCAGGATCATTTTTCTGCTAGACTCTAGTCAACAGCCGGACCAATTTTGCTAAGTTGAAGACTATTTGTTAGTTTTTTCTGCAGATTGAAACTACTAGTGATTATTCAAAGGTTTATTTATTTTTAAACACCACAAATTTTGAACTTCTTACTTTCTTCAGATACGTTTTTTAGTTACAAGACGAAACATTACCTACTTTTAGTTTAGGTTTAGTTGTTCTTCTTTATGTATATCCTTATAAGTGTGTACTCGTTTGCGTCAAAGATTGATAGAAAGTTCATTTTCAAGTATCTGTGACATGTACTGCCGGTTGGTTCCTCATGCTAAATTTATCTAGAACTTGTACAATTATTATCTGAATTATAAATAAACACTTCCACGTAGACAATTGACACTGCTAGTTTCAGAAAAGCGTTGCGTTTATATCTGCTTGAAACTTGGATTGCCATCATCAGTAAAATTCTTCCTCAAGTCTGTGAATAATTACTTTCTTGATTGCCATGGCTGGCACTGGATGTTCGTGGCTCAGCCGTTACCTAACTTCGCATTTTGTCAATGTCAATTTTTGACGTTAATCTGGCTAACGGATCGAATTCAATTGACAGCCTTGACTCACCTGTAGCCACAATGCCTGTCACAAGTGCAAACGCGGCTATTGACTCGACCACAAGTGGCATATCCGCCACTACAGTGGACAAATCGTCAGGTGGAACCCAATCGGGCGGAAATTTGTCGAGCCTGGCTGGGTCAGTTGGTAATGAGAGCTCCAAAGGGCCAGCATCTTCTGTCTCCACTGCACCGTTGGTTAGTTCTGGAGTTATTAATGGCGGGCAACCATCCAGCTATTCCTCGTGCTCCACTTCTAACTCCTCATCGGCTATTACGAATGGTATCAATTGTAACACTAGTATTTTTTGTACTAGTACAACATCAACGATTACAGTCTCCACCACTACAAGCGGTTCATCAGAAGACAGGATCCAATCATGTTCTGTCAATGGGGTTGAATATCGTGTTGGTGAGTTTGCTTACTTTTGTTTCATGTTCATCTTTATTACGCACTTTGTTTTGAACTGGAGTTGAGTAAAAATCTCCAGGAAAGCATTAATCTCGAAAGTCTATTTAGAAACTTGCATAACTGGATTGTGATATGTGTAAATGAAATAAACTTCTTTTTTCGATCCTAAGGAGGAAAATATACCAAACGATTTTCAGATGTTCTTCATGAACTTGTTCATGTTAAGTAAAATGTTGAAATATGCTGAAACATTAAAACAAATGTTTTGCTATTCCGTAAAGTTAAGGCAGTTGAAGGAATTTCTTTGTTGCGAACCTGGATTAATTTAAATTACCTGATCTGCGTTTTGACTAACGCAGCTTTCATTGTAAGATAGGCCGAAATGTTTTACCAAAAGAAAATTACTGGAACAATGAAAGCTGCGCTAGTCAAAACGCAGATCAGGTATAGGTAAGGCACTTGTTTGTAAGATAATATTTGTAATTTCGGCACTTTCAACTCAATACTTTATATGTGGTATCCGCTCAGTAAGATAATTTTCGGAGCTTTCCTTAAAGTTCAATGTATGTGTTCGTATAAATCATAATCTCATGACTAATAACTCATAGGTACATTGGCGATACTTACATTGATCTAATTACTTCTTAAATGATAATGTCATCCTAATTTAGAGAGGGCTAGAGTTCAGTTTTACTGTGCATTTAACGCTTTGTTCTAATGAGGCAGACAAAATAAAGGCCAGCTTTCTAGTCACGTAAGACAAGTTGTGACTGCCGAACGAAATATTTTATCGTTGCCTAAATATAAGATAACCCAGGAAGATGATGACCTCCAGTCTTTGGTAGTGAGCCTCCTGGTGTATTATTCACTCGCCAACAGATAACCATGTCTAATAAAACAAATCATGATACTAAACCATAAGCTGTTGCGCAGTTAAAAAAGGTTCCTGCATGTTGTCTTGCAGCATTCATACTCTAGCAACAAGCTACTGCAGATAAGTCTAAAACTGGGACCTCTCAGTGTGGTGAACTCATTTTGTGACTCATCTAATAGTACATAAATGCTGTTTTGACTTATTATCTTTAATCAAAGATATGTTAGTGCCTGATCTGCTTCTCTAATTCAAATGCACAAGGTATAAAAGCCGCTTTCACACGCACAAGTTCCCTGGAAAAGTGGAAAGCGACGGAGACGCTTTCTCATTGTCAATGAAGAAAAACGCCTAATACGTACTTTGGCATTCGAAAACATTTTCGTTGATCTTTGTTTGTCGCGTATGTCCAAGGGTAGTTTAGCGTACTGCATGCGCACGGTATGCACCTTGTCTTTCTTTCGGACCACATAGTGTGCCTCATTCGGGCATAGCATGCGAAAATAAGTGATTCGCCTCCTATCTTAATACGAGTGTAATGCTGCCAGCTATAGTGTTGTCCTGCTCATATCCGGTATTGCATTACAATCATATTTAATTTGAGATATGCAAACGTTTGTGTGACCTTTTCTGGATTCTGCGTTGACGTCCTGGTTTTCGATGTCATACACGCTTACGCCCTAACTCTCAACAGTTGTTCATTGAAAAGGTTGAATTCTTTTGAAACGTTTCAGTTACGATCTTGGGCTTTGGCGTAGCGATAAAATATATACAGATTGAATTGGGGCATGTCACGGTACTTTGATCGATCACTTTTTGGCAAGCATATGTTGGTAGGGCACCACGGATGCTTTACTGGTTCGATAAATGTATATGTTCAGCCTTGTGACAACTAAAATAAAATAAAAACGCTGTTCAACATGCGATATCTGCTACTAAACTATTTGGAGTTTGCTCTCTGGCTCGTAAGGATTAAAGATGTAGGCTTCCAGCTGTCCAACCGATAAGGATCAACGCCGACTTAGTGTTATTTATGAGATAAAAGCAGCTAATAAATATTGCAAATTGTTCGCATTTTATGGCTAAATCCAAAGTTTCAACAGTGACAAATCCGTTAGAGAAGTGCATTTATTTTCAGGTTCGAAGTCGCAGTTCGTCAAGTGCTTTAAAATATCAACATGCCATCTATTGAAATCTGTGTAGTTAGCAATGAGGTAACCCATTGCTCTTTTAGCGAGACGGATTTCTCATCTCGTATTTGTAACCTTATGGAGAACTGCAATGCCTTCGGAGTCGAAGGTCTCCCTTATGAACTAGTCTTTTGAAAATACTGATTCAGAAGGATCTGCAATAGCTTTTTACTGCGATTTGGAGTTGTCTCAGTCCCAACTAGGAGAAATTGTTCTATGACGATGCTCATCCACATAAAGTTTTTACTTGCATTCGTACCAAATTTTAGTGGCATCGTTTTTCTCCATGCTGCATCACTGTTGATTAAATACTGTTTTGTTGCGAAGAACTAATATATATGCAAGTATGTATTAGGTTTTGCGAACCTAGTAACAAATTAGTTCAGTTGTGACCAGAAGGATAAACCAAAGGCAGCATGAACGGAAAGTATAATCTCATGCACATTCGTTTCGTGCTTACTGGCTAAAGTTCACCCAAATTGAGAATTACAACAATTTCCGAACACCTGTTACTCCAGTTAAACCATACACTCTGGCCTTCATCGATATCAGTTATCACATTTCGCGGTAAGCATGACATCATTCAATTCAATATATTACAGTTAAATACTGTTTGTTGCGAAGAACTAATATATATGCAAGTATGTATTAGGTTTTGCGAACCTAAGTAACAAATTAGTTCAGTTGGCACCAGAAGGATAAACCAAAGGCAGCATGAACGGAAAGTATAATCTCATGCACATTCGTTTCGTGCTTACTGGCGACTCATCAGTAGGAGCCGGTATTACCCCTTTAACCACTATATATTGGTAAAAGAATGTGGAATAATAGGACGGTACAATCTCCTAGACGAATGTGTAAACCTGTAATAGTGAAGCTAACATAATCTAAAGTCAACGACAATACGACTTCAATGCTAACTCACACTATATAATATATATATACCGAGTCTGTAAAGGATACTAACACTATGGCTATTGTGTTAGTAACTGATACCTATTATTCCACATTCTTCTACCAAACATATAGTGGTTAAAGGGCGTAATACCGGCTCCTACTGATGAGTCGCCAGTAAGCACGAAACGAATGTGCATGAGATTATACTTTCCGTTCATGCTGCCTTTGGTTTATCCTTCTGGGCACAACTGAACTAATTTGTTACTAGGTTCGCAAAACCTAATACATACTTGCATATATATTAGTTCTTCGCAACAAGCAGTATTTAACTGTAATATATTGAATTGAATGATGTCATACTTACCGCGAAATGTGATAACTGATATCGATGAAGGCCAGAGTGTATGGTTTAACTGGAGTAACAGGTGTTCGGAAATTGTTGTAATTCTCAATTTGGGTGAACTTTAGCCAGTAAGCACGAAACGAATGTGCATGAGATTATACTTTCCGTTCATGCTGCCTTTGGTTTATCCTTCTGGTCACAACTGAACTAATCTGTTACTAGGTTCGCAAAACCTAATACATACTTGCATATATATTAGTTCTTCGCAACAAACACTATTTAACTGTAATATATTGAATTGAATGATGTCATGCTTACCGCGAAATGTGATAACTGATATCGATGGAGGCCAGAGTGTATGGTTTAACTGGAGTAACAGGTGTTCGGAAATTGTTGTAATTCTCATTTTGGGTGAACTTTAGCATAAATTTATATCCATCAGGTTGGTATCATGTACCGACTCGGAAACCATAGTGTTAGTATCCGGTACTCATCGATTTCAAAAAAGGTATCAGTTACTAACACAATAGCCATAGTGTTAGTATCCTTTACAGACTCCGTATATATATTATATAGTGTGAGTTAGCATTGAAGTCGTATTGTCGTTGACTTCAGATTATGTTAGCTTCACTATTACAGGTTTACACATTCGTCATATAGTGTGAGTTAGCATTGAAGTCGTATTGTCGTTGACTTCAGATTATGTTAGCTTCACTATTACAGGTTTACACATTCGTCTAGGAGATTGTACCGTCCTATTATTCCACATTCTTCTACCAAATATATAGTGGTTAAAGGGCGTAATACCGGCTCCTACTGATGAGTCGCCAGTAAGCACGAAACGAATGTGCATGAGATTATACTTTCCGTTCATGCTGCCTTTGGTTTATCCTTCTGGTGCCAACTGAACTAATTTGTTACTAGGTTCGCAAAACCTAATCACTGTTGATTGTTGCTGTCATCCTCAGACGTATTCATGAAAAGCAGAAAAGATGAATTTGTCAAACCTAGAATGCATGCTGTTTTCATCTATGCTTGTTGAACCACCACAAATTTATCGATCATTCTATATGTGAATCATCCTCCTATTCGCCATCATGATCAAGCACCACACTACAAAAGCCAATAGTAACTTAAGTTTCACCGCCGTATAACCACAATAATAGAAAAAATTGCACAAATAACGATAAAAATAATTATTTAGGCACAATGTTATTAGTGAAATTTATACGTTCGGTTACCTAGTTACAATGATTAGTCTACAGGCCCATTCTTGTTAACCGATGATATCGTTAACTTAATCTAGCCAGAACGATTGTCCTAGTCCTGATGCAGAAGACTGGGCAACGATTTATGGTTTCATTGATAGGAGTTATGGACTGAAAAATTATAAAACATTGCTAGCTTATATAGCTCCATTATATAACTCACAAAATAATCTAGTAAACGATGTATAACATAATACAATTGACATTTTAGCATGAAAGCCAACATTTCTAATATAAAAGCATTAATAATAGTTTCTGAACAACTCTTTCTCTACATCATTCAAAGTGACAATATATAAGAACTCACTTAAATAAAATTACGCGCAGTATATTCGTAAAGTAAAAAAACATCACATACGAAAACCTAATTAAAAGTCCACGCCGCTTATAACGTAAGTTATCAAATAAAGCACACATTAACATTAACTCAGTAGCTCGTTAAAAATTATAAAATAATAGTTTCTAGGTGACTTCAATAAATAAGCACACAGAATATGTGCATATAGCATAAGCTAAATAGGTAGACATTTAAACCTTGGGCGTTCTTAATAATTCCGATAGTATTCACGTGATAATGAATATAAACAAGTCAGCTAGACATATGGACAGCAATGCACATTTAGCCTGGCAGTCAACTCGTTCTAACTTCACTACTACACTTCTTCGTAGTAGCATTTGTTTTTCGTCACCGATAACAACAGTCCAACGTCCAACCTTTCTTAAACTAAGAATCCTCTTCCGTTTCTTGGTTGTTCATATTTTGTGATGAGCTGCGTTTTAATGGTGGCATTCTGGCCAAATTTTATGTAATGCCTTAAAGTCTGCTATTATGACACATTGGCCTGTAGTCGTATGCTTAATTTCCTTTCATGATCTTTTATGATTGGTTCCGATGTTCGTGAAGGTTGTCATTGCACTCACATTGACGCAGACTTTGTTGAGGTTATTTTATCACTCGCCGGTGTGTAGATCGGTGGTAATGGCTCAAGTTTTTCTATCTCGAATATGCTGATGACGCTGTAATGTTTTAGAAGGAGAAAACGAGATACACAGAGAGCCATTTATTGCGATCAGCATGAGTCGGTCCAGTTCGGTGTACAACCAATCGCCTAAAAATCGTTACGACCAATTCCCCCTCAAATCCTAGGATCATGCTAAAAGGGACTGCTACTAGTCAGAAAATTCGTCTATTTGGATCTCTGTTAAGCTCGATTCATCAGTTTCTGTTGGGGTGTCCGAAGTCTTAGCTTCGTTACAGCTAACTTGTAAATTATGCCGACCTCTGTAATAGCTCGTTTTCTTCATTAAGGACCAAGTCAACGTTTAGTCCTGATAAATAGTAACAATCAATGTTATTGGTTAACTTTTTTTATGCGTCACTTCCGTCGAATCTTGTTTTGGTAGTCTGATTGTGTTGGTCTTATGGGTCGTTTACTAGTAAGTAAGTATATAAGTGGTAGACCCGCCATCTTGCGATCGGACACTGTTGTCACTTGATCACGCCGCACCATATCCCATTTGCATGGTTGAAAACCTGGTTCTGATGAAGGGGAATGATTAATTCTACCTAATTTGCGTTGGATGTTCGGAAGCCCATCGTGCGGTTTGTATGTATTCCCTAGAATATATTATGGAATATATATATCCACTTATGCCAAGCACTTATTTCCTGATATGAATTTATTTTGTTCATACATAAAATCAATCCAAAAACCTAATGACAGTGTTGACTGTATCTCTGATTTGGAGTTTTTGTCTGCCCAACCATTTTGTCGCCTTGATCCATTCTATTTCGCTAAATTCCGTATAATATTTTTATGTTCTAGCTTTTGTCATTTTGCATTATTAGGTACTATTAATTTGTCATCTAATAATTCTTTGCCATGCCTATTTTTTTATATTAATGTTAATATTGTAAATTGTTTTATTATGTAGTTGTTATTTTTGTTTGTCCATCGTCTACAAATGACCTATTACGTTGCATTCTATTTGATTTGTGTTACATTCATCTTACAGGCGATTTTGCGTATTACGAGGAGCCCGATTTTGAATACTTTACAATCGGTCTAATAGAAGAGATTAAAATGTCCCGCCGAGACAAGTGCTCAGTTATCGTCAAATGTTTCTACCGTACACGCGATGTTCCAGAGACCGCAAAGCAGTCTCTATTTGATAGAGAACAACAGGAGCTTCCGTGTGATGTTCGTGCAAATCAAGATGTCAGTGTAGGCCATTGTGTTTTCCTTGCATTATTTTACATTTAGTTGTATGCTTCCAGTCAACATATAATTGTCTGTTGAGGTGCATGGCGCCAATTTGCTTTTCTATAACGCTGAAGCGTGTTCAAGCCATCGCTGTAGTGCATGGCAATATCTCGACAAAAGATTACTAGTCTGCCTCATTGGCAGTTCGTTCCGACCATCCCAAGAAGGTTATTCGGAAACTTAGCGTGTAGAATGTGTGAGTGGGTTTCTAGCACTCTAACACAACGCACGCACTCGTCTTTCCATTTCTAACCACAATCTTGATGGCACATTGAATAGCAATGGAATGGAACTGATTGACATGTAAACTGCGTGCTTAATTAATGCCTGTTAACGCACCTTTCCTAAAACAATGCCATCAAATCCATCCATACACAACGCTGGCCACACGCTATTTGCTATAGTCGGTCATTATTAATTGTGTTAGTGATATAATTATATCTTTCAATCATGATTGGGTCGATGAATAATAGGCTGTTAAATGCGGTTTTATTGCCGTTCGGGATGAAGATAATATTTGATTACCTCACAATTTTCTACACAAAAAAAGGAGGACGGGCAGTAAACTTGAATTGACGACATAGCTCTTTTCACGACTCCATTTTGGGTCCCTCAATCTGCCCGCTACTTATCACAAGTTATAAAAGAAAAATAATGAAGAAAATTTTATTTTTACAACTTGCGATGAGCTGTGGATTAATGAAGGAATCATAAATGGGTTCTCGAAACTTATTTAATAAGCAGAGGTATTGGGACCAATCCTGTGTTAGTCACAACAAAGTTAAGGTAATTATGCGATAGCCATTATCGCAGAATTAAAAAAAGTTATGTTGTTCAAGCGTTCACATGCATGCAACTACGCGCGCGCGAGAAATGCCAGCACTACAACTTTTATTATTATTATTATTTTGCTGTTTCCATTTAAAATCTCAATATATTAATCAAGGGTTGAAACAAGGTAAATTTTTTTAACTTAGACTTAAAATCATCTTTTTTAATTTGAAGTTAAGGCTCTTTTGTTTATAATCAATGCACATTTATAAGTACTTCACTTATTGAAGCGTGGCTTTATTTGGAAAAAAGTTTTTACAATACAACGCAAGAAAGGAATTTTTCGCAACTTCATTGAATAATCAAGTAGCTTGATGTATTGCATTTAGCACTGAAAAAAGCTTAGGTTGTACAAAAATAAAAAAAGAGTAGCGAAAAACGCACATTCAGAGGCAGCAACACACATTCCAATCATCATTTTATATTCCTATATTGTGCACAGTTATTCAACTGCGTAGAAAGAATGCTGCAGCTGACAGCTTTTACAACATGAAGATAATTTTATTTTTGCCTTCAGAACATTTAATACGCCTGGTTTGGAGTGTGATTTTTGTAAACACTCTGTTTAGCTATTGTGGTTAATTTTTGCACCTTGTCAGTTGTGTTTAGTGTTAACTGCTCTTGGATTCATTTCTTCGGTAATTGGCCAGTCCCACCTTCATGTGTACAACAAGGGAATATTGGAATGTTATGCTCCACATTTCCGTCTAGCTAACATTTTGTCGTAAAAAACAAACAGTTTCGTATTAGGCAATCGAGTCGTCACTGCTTCTTTAATTCGTTGAGTAAACATTTAGGGTAGTGCTACTCGTTAAAATGTAAATTGGTACATAGGCAGTACTAGGATTGAAAATTATCTTTACTTCTTTTTCTGTTGACTATATATTGTGTTGCCTCCCTAAGCCTTTCAAGATATCTGTTTGGTAATAGTTTTTTATGACTATCAGTTTTTCGCATTAAAATTCCTGCGCACATATTATCCTTATTGTGTAGGATAAATGTTAACAAAAATGTTGTTTTAGGAACGTGATAATGGATGTACAGTCCAGTCCATGGTCTGCATCCTGCATGTTTACCATCTATTTACTAATTTCTTTCTGTATCAATATCAACACGTCGAGGAAATACAGTGCGCTTGACTGAGAGCTATCGTGCTCTTAATTAAACTGAATAGCATCATATACACTAGTAATGATACATCTTCATCAATGAATAAATATGTATCACCAACATTTCTTATATTATTGTGCTAGTATTTTAAAATTAACAATTGTAGTTTTGATGATTACAGCTAGAACTGGCCTATGCTAATTCTAAACACTTAATAGAATAAATTAGCTAAACTTGTTGTTGCCTTAGTAGAACTGCTTACGTTGTGCTACTCTCAAAATATTCTTGGCAAGCTAGGACGATATCAAAACGAAGGAAGCTTTTTATTAGCCGAGACAAATGGCTTAAATATGTTATTACCGAAGAGGGACTGAACAAAATTAGTTACATAGGTTATACAGTTAGATGTGTACCGACGGTTTCAGAGGATCTTGTTTGTGAAAATTCATGTTATATGGTGGATATTCCCCGTCACTGCTGTATGTCAGGGTACATAGTAATATGGTTTCCATCCAACTGGCATGACAAAAATCGGAAAACCACAAGTTTGGTTGTCTTTTAAACGCGCACAACGGAAAATCCGTCATTGTATTTAGCCTAATTGAGGTGTATTTCCGGCTTCCATTGATACTTTACTTTACTTTACTGCGGCTGTCTCCTTTTAGAGGATAAGCCGGCTCCATTGATATCCCGGATTAAGCCTTTCCATGCCGGGCGGTTGGCAGCCATTTCGGCACATAAAGAGGGCCAATGACGCTCCCAGTGACGCGGACCATAAACATTGCGTAAACCTAGGAGTTCCATGTCCGATTTGATTGTTGCAAGCCATGTCTTCAGTTGCCCACCTCGGCGCTTCCATTGATGTAACGTCAGTAAGCATAGAACGCATGTGCATATGAGATTGCGCCTTTTTTATTCTGAATTTGGCATATCCCTTGGTACTATATGATGTAACCTGTGACGAAGTAGAACATATCTAAAGTATACTTGTACAAATATATGGTTATTTATGTACATCAGCCCAGTTCCGACTCAATGTTAAAACACTTTGTCATGCTTTATTTTCTCTGTTATTTGTACTATTTATAAAATAACGAAATTCGGTTTGTACAATTTTTAGCTTTTGTCACGTGAACTGTTTATCTCCGAGGTACAAGAGACGTTACCTTCTAGTCAGTTACGTGGTCGGTGTACTGTGCGCCACCTTCCAGATTTGGCCAGTGCCATTACTGCGTTTTCCGCCTCGTCGCATCAGAATGACAAAGACAAGGATAACGACAAATGCTCTAAGGTGATCAAAGAAACAGACAGCTCGAACGGCGTAGGTGGTAACAAAAAGAAAAAAACTTCTGCCAACTCAACTGCCAGCAACGTTGCAACCAATTCAGGCAACGCTGCTGATTCCAGTGGTTTTAGTGGGGAGTTTTTGTCGACATGCGGAGAAAGTGGTGGAGACCAAGAAGGCAGCTGGTACATTTTATTCAGTTTGTTTGATAAAAATTTGTCGTTCACCTAATTATATTTATTATTTCAGTTATCTGCACAAAAACTGCATTCAGATCGGTAGAAGTTTATTTTTGAAAATTGAATTCTGTAGCAATGCAGCAGTGTTTAAATTTGATGCCTGGCTGCTGCATATTCATTCACCATGGTACGCAGACTTGCGGTTATTCCACGACTATCCAGGAAACACTGCTAAATAATCAGTAAAATCGAACTCAAGGCTACACATGTGGTTGGGCAGCTATTTCTCGATAATAACGTCAAGCTTTGCATTGTCGTTGACTTCATGAGCAATGCACGCGAATCTAAAGGCAATAATAAGGGGGGGGGGAAGTTGCAGCAAGCCTTTAGAAACATTCTGGCTTACCCTGAACCAATTGTGCCTTGTAGTCGAAAATCTATCAAACAACATCTTTAACGCTACGTAGGGAAAGCAAAAGCCAGCCTCGGCTTGCCATCAAAAAATAAAATCTGATTTCGATTCTATCTCCACTAAAACGGGTGCTCGTCAACGTGTGACGTCTGTTGCGAAACTAAAACTAGATTGCAACCGGACCAGTAAACCGCTCGAAGCATCTCTAATTAAACGGGACGTATTTTTGTATTTACTCTGTCAAGGAAATACCGGTGCGTTGATTTGCCAAGCGTGGCTCTCCGTGCACCTCATAATCTCCCATCAGTCCACCTCTTTGAAAACGGTGTTTAATGCGATGTCGTGGTCCTCGGTCTTCTTCTATGGATAATGGTTAAACCCCTTTAATAAATTGCATCGAATTGCAATACCATTGCGCAACAGCATAGCCTTATAAATCAATGGCCTTTTGCCATAGCTCTTCAAGTTCGTAGAAACGAAAAATAATTATGATCTGATTGATATTATGTCCGATATCCAGAATGAGAAATCCCTCCAAAATAATTAGGAGAATGTGATTGTGGTTTAACAATAATTGATTGCGCGGGTGGTGTTAACAATGCTTTAAATCAAGTTTGCGAGCTTGAAGTAAACACCAACCCCATTGTATTTAACCAGTCGTCGAACAACGTAACAAAACTACCGCCAGCCGCAACGCACTGACGCATAGAAATTGTGCAGCCGACATTTCCAGTCAAGTTCAATGCTTGCGAGACTGCTAGAGGTGAGAGCCGTATATCTTAATTTGATTTCCATAAATATTCAATGCGATCTGATCCTCGATAGTCAGTTTGCCGTCGTACTCTGATGAGGATCATGGAAGGTCGGGCGATAGTTTTGTTATGTCGTTCGACGATTAATTAAATACAATGGGGTTGGCTTTGTCGTAGTTCACAACAATCAAATTAAGACAGTTTGATTCTGTTCTGTCACAGATATTTTCATGCGGTCAACCTGCCTTCAACACAATAACACGTGCACTCTTCATGAAGATGGCCATTGAAATCTCCTTTCCACCATTAAAGTTAAAATCTGCTCATGACAACTTGACAAAAACTCACGTTGACTTCTTCCTACACATTTTGCATTAATTCCGATCTTTATGCCATTACCTAGACTTTGCTGCTCCAATTTTATAAAGTGAGATGAAGGACTAGTTGCTGAAAACATGCGTATAAACTCATTGCAGGAACATACACACACACACACACACACACACACTTATTCTTGTATTTATCACAGACAGGCTCCTATTACGAAACGACGTTATCGGCAGGATTTCTGATATCAAACACCCCATTCAATTATACGGATTATCAGTGGATTTGACCGCATTTTGTTCTTGTGTCGGTAAAATCTGGAATGTTGTACATTATTGGCTCTCATTGATGGGTTCTCACTAGTGCCTTCTTTTTTAAGCCTTCCATCAGCTGATTGTCGGAAAATGACGTTGGAACACGATTTTGCTCTATTCTTTTTCCAAATTTGCGAGACTTTTTTTCCAGTCTCATCTTCACGATTGACACAATACGCACAGGAGAAAAACACAACTTGTGGCAAATCAGGTATCGTCATTCAACAGCAATTACAAAATATATAGACGTCATTGATAAGCGTGTATGTCAATCCATTATGTTTGCTTAAAGTTATCCGATAAATGTCACTTTAGTAAAATACACGTGTTTATAGATGGTTATGTGCGGGTAAGGGGACAAGGCTAAGTTGTTTGTATACATTTGAGTATTAGAGACTAGGTATGAAGACCGGATATTAGGAAGGCAATTAAAAAATACTTTTGGAATTAAAATAAATAGAAATATATCTGTCTTGAATGAGGATACCACATTTGCCACAAGTTGTGTTTTATTCCTGTGCGTATTGTGTCAACCCTGAAGATAAGACTGGAAATTAAGTCTCGAAAATTTGGAAAGAGAATAGAGGAAAATTTTGTTCCAACGTCATTTTCAGACAATCAGCTGATGGAAGGCTTAAAAAAGAAGGGACAAATGAGAACCCATCAATCAAAGCCAATAATCAGAGCACCTGAAAATGTACAACATTCAAGATTTTACCGACCTAAGAGTGCTATCAATTGTTCCGCACAAGAAAAATGCGGTCAAATCCATAACAAGAAGGACAGCACTGCGCAAAGTCAGGGGGGTTCGGCGAGAACCAATCAATCTATTCAAGAAAACAAGCTGTGCACTAGGAAATGTAAAGGAATCCGGATTTTACCGCAACAGTCAATTGTGGTATCACCTCGAGATTAATCTGGGAATTTTTTGTTTGTGTGTATGTGTGTACGCGCATTTTACGTGCCTGTGCATGCACGTTACTCGCTTCTTGTTTGTCGTATTATGTGTGATGAATGCATCATTATCCTCCTTGTTCTAATTGCATCATATATTACATTCGAGTTGTGTTCGGGCGAACGGAGAATGAATTTTTAACATTATTCTGCATACCTGCCTCGTAATAAATTTGTACTTCTATACCTGATTTATTTTTCAATTGAAATTACCAATGAATACAAGTGGCTGAACTGAAAATTATTTCACTTAAATTTTCTTGCATTTATCTCTCTATCATGGATAATTTACCTCAAATACCTTGCAACATATTGCTGCACGCGGTAGTAATTCGGCTAACGGGCGTTCAACTTTTAACTCACGGCGTAGGGCGGCCGCCGTTTCGGCGGTCTGTGCTGCGTCATCTATCACCAATAATACACCGACTGGGCCGGCAATTAATTCCACATTGGCTGGTTGTGATGCAAACAATGCTGACAGTCCGTGTGACGGAGCTCCTGCGAGAGGTATGTTTCGGTTTGTAGTTCGCTTGCACACTTTTCCTTTGGCATACAACTCAACCTTCCGTGCTATATATAAGCTATGATGGTTCATTTGTTTAACAGGTGAAAATATACGACGTTTGGCGTACTTGTGCGACGCTACATCATTTTGACCAGTTTACCAGAAATTAAATCACATTGAGCAAAGCGCCTCCCTTGTTGGGCGTCAGTCTAATAGAACATGAAATTAATATTTTCATTATCATCGGTAGACGTAGACCATTGCACGTATACTCTGCTCTAATGCAGTGCATCGCCAGTCGTTTTCTTTTATGCTAAGATAAATGCATTCTACAACTTTCTGCTGAGAAAATAGGCGTATCGGTCACTAACCAACCTCCGATTGAAATTTGTTAGCCAGCATAGGCTTTATTTTCTGTTCTTCGTTTTCACATAGATATAAGTTCCATGAAATGAAACTATACGAATTTATGGTTATCTAGATGAAAACGGGATGCTGTATAGGTTTCAAATGTTGAAGTGAATTGCGCAATATCGTCCTTCTTTTTTAAACTCGTCGCCGTTTTATTGTTCGGGACAATTAATAGCACTCATAGGTCGGTAAAATCTTGAATCCTTTACATTTCCAGGTGCACAGATTTTTGGCCTTGATTGATGGGTTCTCACTTATCCCTTCATTTTGAAGCCTTCCATCAGCTGTTTATCTGAAAACGATGTAGAAACCACTGCTTAATTATTTAAATAAAGGTTGCGATCTTGATATAAACATCATTATATATATATATATATATATATATATATATATATATATATATATATATATATATATATATATATATGTTTACATAGTAGTTCTTTAAATCCTTGATTGGAAGGTTCGGGACGTTTTCTTCATCATAGATATATTTTGACAGCGAAAGGCCGGAATTTCTGGTTCCAACCTCATTTTCTGATAAGCAGCTGATGGCAGGCTTCAAAGGAAAGGGACATTTAAATCGTCTTATAATTATGTTGGTTATTGTTAATTTCGTTTATTATTTTTATAAGGCAGTGAGGCATTAGTTTTTTTTTACCTAGCCTTTGTTGTGCGAAACAACGTGTTTGCATCTATTGTCGGTATTTTACTTTGGACATATTGGCTTCCTGTTTCGGAGGCCTTCCTCAATGGCAAGCTTATCCTATCAAAAATCTATTCCCTGTCGCTCAATAAGCGTGTTTTAAAGCGTTAATTCACTGACTAGGCTTCTAAGTTCATTCATTTTTAGAATTTTTTCGTGGTTCACCTCGTCAATTTGCAGCTTGTTACTAACGTTATCTTGTTTTGCCTGTGTATTTGTGTTTTCCACCGCCAGAAGAAGCTGGAGACAATAAGCCAATCATTGTCGGGGATCCGGAGGAGGATTGCTTCTTCTACGTTTTTGCATACAATCCGGAAACGCGACGACTTGCAAGCACCCGAGCTGAAATCAAGGTTCGATGAACTGTTTGCGTATTTTTTGTTACTCATTGAATTTGATTGACTGTCAAGCCTAAAGTCAGTCAATTTCTCTTACTGGCAATACATACTTGCATATATATTAGTTCTCCACAACAAACACTATTTAATTTTTCATCTAGTTTGTTGCTTCCCGATTGAACAGCAGTAGATATTTCTATTGACCCTTTTAAGTTCAACGTTTCTGAAACTAGCCATGCTGAGTTGGGGTAGCGTTTGAGATGGAGAACTAATATATATATATATATATATATATGCTGTATATATATATATATATATACAATCATGTATAATTGTTTCGAACCTAGTAAAGAATAGTTCAGTTGTGACCAGAAGGATAAACCAAAGACAGCATGAACGGAAAGTATAATCACATGCACATTCGTTTCGTGCTTACTGGCGACTCATCAGTAGGAGCCGGTATTACGCCCTTTAACCACTATATATTTGGTAGAAGAATGTGGAATAATAGGACGGTACAATCTCCTAGACGAATGTGTAAACCTGTAATAGTGAAGCTAACATAATCTAAAGTCAACGACAATACGACTTCAATGCTAACTCACACTATATAATATATATACCGAGTCTGTAAGGATACTAACACTATGGCTATTGTGTTAGTAACTGATACCTTTTTTGAAATCGATGAGTACCGGATACTAACACTGTGGTTTCCGAGTCGGTACATGATACCAACATGATGGATAAAAATTTATGCTCAAGTTCACCCAAATTGAGAATTACAACAATTTCCGAACACCTGTTACTCCAGTTAAACCATACACTCTGACCTTCATCGATATCAGTTATCACATTTCGCGGTAAGCATGACATCATTCAATTCAATATATTACATTTAAATACTGTTTGTTGCGAAGAACTAATATATATGCAAGTATGTATTAGGTTTTGCGAACCTAGTAACAAATTAGTTCAGTTGTGACCAGAAGGATAAACCAAAGGCAGCATGAGCGGAAAGTATAATCTCATGCACATTCGTTTCGTGCTTACTGGCGACTCATCAGTAGGAGCCGGTATTACGCCCTTTACCCACTAAATATTTGAGTGAGGAGTGTGGGATAGTGACGTCCTATTTTCCCACATTCCTCACCTAAATATATAGTGTTTAAAGGGCGTAATACCGGCTCCTACTGATGATTAGCCAGTAAGCACGACATGAATGTTTATGAGATTATACTTTCTGTTCATGCTGTCTTTTGTTTATCCTTCTGGTCACAAATGAACTATTTTTTACTAGGTTCGCAACACCTAATAAATAATTGCATAATCAATCATTATTTAATTGGAACTGCTGGTCTGTATCATTGATCCTCGTGTTAAAGGACTTATAATCAAGTTTACCGTAGATCATTCTTAAATCCGCTGAGACATTGGAGATGTTCGTTTGTAGCTGCCACCATCTCGAATGTTTTGTGCACAAAACATTGGTATTGGAACGTTATGAGACTTTTAAGAAGGTATATTTACGAACTCCATATCGAGCTCTCAGCAACCAATTGACCCTTGAACAAGAAGGTATCTGCGCGAGTCCAGTGGCAGTGCGGGATCACGAGACATCTGGTTAACTGCCATATCGTAATAATCCTTTATGGAACATGTCGCGCGGGAACAGCAGTTCTGTGTGCATGTATATATATATATATATATATTTATATATTATAATTCTGATATATCTCCACAGTAAGCGTGATGCCTGACTTTTAATGAGGATTGACCTGTCGATTTAGAGTTTATGGTGGCCCAAGATGTCTAGGAAATTAGTTGGGCGACTGGAACAAATACTCGTATTTTCGCTCCCCGCTCACAGAAATTCATGCTTCTGCCGAACTTTTGTTATCCTAGTTCGGAACTAGTGTGGACAAATACATGACATCGTATTTTGAAGCATGAATTACTTGAAAATCAAGTATATGCTACAAAGTTGAAAAGGCCATGTTATTTTTGCCAGATCTCTTTTCGGCTATTCTATCTAGTACTTTATAGAGATAATCTATGGTGTTCTTTTTTAAACTGTTGTTTATGCATACTTTGTGGTAAATTTATGCTACCAAACACGATTGATTTATAAATTCCAATTCCAAAGGTATATAAATGGCTCAAATAAAATTCAAATTTGCATATCTTATTTATGCTATTATGTTATTTTTAATGCACGAAAGTACATTAAAAATTAATGACTGGTGATCCGGTGCCGCGTCGCTATGAAGACTATTCATAGCAAGGTGTTGGCTGCAATGGCGCACTTTGTCATCCATTCCTGATGAGGTTATATTTCTGTGTTACTTTTTGTATGCAAATAGGTCGGTAATGCTTATCAAGCCGAACTGCCTGTGTGTCGTGCTCGGCCGTTGGTTAACTGCGCTGAAAAACTCCACTCGGTGTGCACTAGACAGCAAGTTGGCAGCAAAGGCTACCGAGATTGTGCGACGCTTCGTGAAAACAAGGTTTGTAAAAGCAGTAAACCTAATGCGACTCACAAAAGAAAGATCAATACCGTTGGCAATGACGCCTTAACAGACAATGATGATGAGGATAATGATGTTGATGATGATAACGACACCCGCGCTAAAGAGGCCAGGAAAGCGGATGATGGCGGGAGTAGTGTAGATGATGGCAATTTTGTAGAAGACGAGGACTACACAATGAGGAACAGCAACGTTAATGGAAGCAACGGTGAATACCTGTCGCATGTTTGGGACGATGATATGATTGGTAAAGGTTCTATTTGTAATGGAATCGGCGAAAAGTCTATTCGGTTAGAGGGCGATGAAATCGATTTGAAACGTAAAGAATTGTTTGAAAATGATGGTGCAATTTCTGGTTTAAAATGCGGTAAAGGTGCATCAACTGGATCTATTAGTGACGGCGCCGTAAACTCAAGCTTTGGAATTAAAAGGCGCTGTGCTGAGACAGGCGAGACGGCTCCTGCACGTTCATCTCTCGATGGTACTGTGCTGACTGATGTTACAGGTTCTTCGGTGGTCTCTACATTGAAGGATGTAAAAAATTGGTGTGGTGATCAATCGGTAGCGCAAACAGAAAGCAATTTGAAAGAAAAATCAGTTGACTGTGCTTCTTTGGACAAACTTAACTCTAAGAATGTCAGTGGAACAATGTTGTCACAGGTGCTTTCTAGTAGTGACAAAAAAGTAGGTGTCAGTGTAATCACTCTGCTAAATACAAGTGGTTGTCATTATTTTACATTTTACAACTAAAATGAAAAGATTAATGTACACACATCAACATACATACATGCATAAATTCTAACATAATAGCATACCTTCATACATGAATGCATATATGTCAACATACTAACTACCCTCATAGATGCATCATAATCATACTTACAAACAGCAATAAAGAATATTTAATAGCTGGTGCTTCATTGTCACATACAATCGAGATAGGAGAGAAATTATCGCAAATTTTATATTTAAAAATGAGTGTGAATCTCGTTTGATCAGGATACTATATTGTTTGGCGGAAAATAAATTAGCCAACCTATACATGTACGCATCACACTTTAGCTAAGTCAACTTTAATACAAAATTTATTAGGCGATAGATACCCATTTGCATAACAACATACTCAAGTAGCACGCATGCATACGCTAAGCTTAATTATGTATTTTTAAATTTGGAAATTGGTTAAAGTGAAATAAAATTCCTTAAAACTAAGTTACGTTTTACCATCAGCGCATTTAATCTGCGAATTGTTAAACAAATTGGACAACGAGAAGATCTAGGATGTACGTAGGATAAATTTGAGATTAATATACGTTTTGTATTCGAAACTACAATTCAGGATCCTACAAGTGTTGCAGTACGGAATAAATTGCACTTTTCTATTTGTTACCGTCTTCAAACCTCATGATATCTTTGAATTTTCGAAAGTTGGAATTTTAGAATCGATATTGTCCATAGCTCAGGTGCTGGCGTTCGTTTGAACAAGTGAAGCCCTGTAAACAACCTATGTTGTACCACACGCTTAAAGCAGTTCACTAAGCTGAGTGCAAAGACACTTAATCAGCGTTTCCTATTCGCCGTATTTACTTATGCTCCTGTCTATGGCAGTACAAACGGCAGCAAACGCGTCTTCTTCGCTGTAATTTTTTTAAGTGGAGAAATAATATCAGATATAGTTGTTTTGAATACCATGAAGGTTCAATTTTCGCGACTGAGCGACATATATTTTCATCCAGGTAGCAGTATCTTATGACTATATGTCAGTTAAGCATTAGTTAATAACGGCTTTTTTAGTTTTTTGCGTGATGATAATAAAGAAGAAGCTTAATGCGCAACGAATGGTGATTTCGATTGCCCAATAGAGCTCTGTTCTCTCATCCAGTACCAAATTGGCGTAAGAAACAAGGTGGGCAGATTTTGACATGGCAGAAACAATTAAAGTCACTTACATCCAAATTGGGTAGTATAGGATCCACTCGTCTGCCGGGATGGGGTCCTCGTGCACATCACAGTTCTTGGTTAGAAACCCTTAGCGATATGGCATCGAATCGAGCTCAGTGGCGATCTTGTTGCAGATGTCTAGTAGAATCATCTTCGTAACTTTCTTTTCTTGGTAGGGCAAACTTAGCTGCGAGGTTCGGTTTGTTTATGACGTGATACGGTGAAATCCGCAAGGAAGCTGTGTTGCTGATGTCGCCTTGCTCGAATGCTAACTTGGCCATAATGGTGTTGTGGAGAGGTTTAGTTTGCCTCATTTCTGTGAGTTATCCTGATAAATTTACTCTTAGTAGCAAAGTATTCCTTCTCTCCTCTCTCTCTCTCTCTCGTAAATCTCAATAATAATTTGTCTAAATTGACTTATATACTTCTTTTTTTCACTCATGGTTATATGGCAGTGAAACATTTGTCACTTGACTTTTGTGTGGCTGGAAATGATGATGATGATGATGAATGGTGAACTATTGTTGGATAGCTGCGCGGGGCATTGAATATATATATATATATATATATATATATATATATATATATATTCTAATTAGGCAAAAACATAATAACAAAGTGGATAAAGTGTATTTATTTCGTGAATGCTAATCATCGACTGGGTGCCTATTTCCTAGATGTTCGGATTATAATAATACTCGTAGAGTTATTATATTACCAAATTATCTACCCTGAAAATAACCTGCAACCTTTATGTCAAGGAACATTGGGAGCATATACATTTGGAATATTTATTTTATTATTTATCGATTTATTTTACCAAAACTTTATATATCACCTATGTGATCCTCGGTCACTTATTAGCTACGCTTACCATTTCTTTTTTTCGGTATTTGATCTAAGGTCTTTTTTGTAATGCTGTGCACTTATTGTGTTAAATCTAGATTTTATCTCGATTGCTTCTCTAAATAATTAATTTTCCAATTAGCTTGTGAGCGTACCGCAAATGTCGGCTATTAACATAGATCTATTCAGCAAGAGAAGCTTCAGTTCGTAAAAAATGCTTACATCCATTATCCGACCTGGGGTAATTCGGTGGTGTCAAAGGTTCCAGACCAAGAACAGGTGCACGCAGTTCTCTAACACTGGTAGGATCGTGGCTCACATGATTGTCACAGTCGTGACGTAGTGGTATGGCTTCTTTCGCTACTCTATCAAAAGTCTTATGACAAGCGTCTTTCATCGCCTCTGACATCCAGATTCTCGAATCTGGACCTAACATCACGTGTGAGATCGTGCAACCCGAAGGAACTTGTGCGTTTTCGATAGCCTTGAGTAAACCAAACAGTTCGTTGCAGATGATACTCGTTAACATTAGTTGGCTGGGTGACTGAATAAAAATCATTCATTACTATTGGAAATTGGCGACCCGGCGTTATTTTACAGCTTATAGGAAGATATGGCTTCTACCGATAAAAAAGGATTCCATAGTTAATCTGCTGGCGCACAGATCTATAAGAGTACAATTATCTGCTGAACGTATGACATTGAATAAGTTAAAACACACGTTACTGCATATAAGCAGTAAAAAAGGGAACCGCGAGTTAGAGTCACTATATCGTCGGGTATTCAGCGAAGAGTGAATAATAACAATGCCTGTTTAAAGATTGTTGGTGCATTGGCTCTCGTAGATTGAAGACTTTTATCTCGCGAGTTAGTCAGTTTTTTGCGGCTGCTTAGCTGCACTAGCAGGATATCTCAATTACTGATCATCAAGAAATCAATTTTTTAAAGGATTTCACAGTGAGTCTCTTTCGATCCCAATTCACGAGAAAGACGATTCTTCGGTCATACCAGTTCCCGAATGTCCAGTTAGCTATGTTGTTGCCAATCTGTTTGCCAGTGTTGCAGCGAAATCGTTACTTGACCAAAGAGCTACAAACTCTCGTTTTGCTATGGCTGGGTGGCATGTAGGCGACCTGGTTCACGGAGTCCTTAATGTATGCAACCTAACTCTTACGCATTCTTCCAATAAAAATAATATATTTGCGTAGATTACAGATTTGTCCTCCAGCCTTGAGTTATCGAAAATGAATATCAAGTCTTAGCAGAAGGTGGGGCTGTATGATGATGGACTCCGGCGGAAAATGGTTGTGACAACAGCATTAGACTCTTCGCCATTAGAACTAAATATCCAGCACCATAAAACAGCGATTTGACCCAGGCTGTTTAACCAGTGACATGTCATCGTTCGCAGCTCGACCTCGTTGTGTTAATTATTCATTTATTGTCTTATTTCCGTGATGCGAGAGCATATCACAGTTATTTTAATCAATAAATCGGGCAACATTCTTCTGGTCTACAAAATGCAATCTAAATTCCGCCCGTTTTTCGTCTAAATATCCGTGCACTGAAAGCGGGTATATTTTTGCACAATGCCTTCATTTACACCTAGTATTCTGCTGGACTAACTTTAACTGCGTCTAATTTCGTAATAAATTGCTTGTGGAGTACGTTGCCCAAACGGGTCAAGCTTGTCTTCCTACAGTAAATCCTTGCTATCTCTCCTAACACCAAAACTGGGCATCTGCTGCGGGACTTAGCAGAAATCGTACTTAAGTTAGTCAAATTCACAAGGTGTTCGCTGGCAGCCACCGAATGGGTGAAGGGCACTGGCTTAACGTTGCCGATGAACTGAAAACAATGTCAATGCGTAATAACTTAATTGAATTGTACGCTCAGATCCAATGTGTTGGTGTAGACATTCTGACCACGAATTATGGAAGTCTCGAGTTTCCCAAACAGCTTCGTCAAGCTTTTCAAAAAGTTCCCTAATCCGCCAGAAATTGCTATCCACACGGTAAAATATAATGTGACGTCTCCATCTTTTTGCGATACCCTTATCTTTGAGCTAGTGTCAGCGATGTTCAGTTTTACAAACCACCGAAATTCTTCCTTTCCGTGGATAGGAGTTCAGAAAGATCAACAAAAGCTCTTGATTGCGGAATCTGTCACAAATAGGTGGAAGAATGCCTTTGTAATGCCCGTCTGCACAAGTGACACTAGCACTTTAATGGTTGAGTCTACGTATTTCTTTAATTTACTGGGTCAAACTGATACGCTGGATTAATAAGATGTATGGGTGTCGGTATGACGGCTATCCTGGCTTCACGGTCTACGGAAAGTTTGGAGCAGGCCTTGATTCAGTCCATTGTCGCGTTCTGTAACAATTTTAAAACCCCAAGCACACGCCGCTCTGTTTTATGAAGATTCGAGTTTGAGTTGAACTCCATTTCCACATCAAGAAACCGTGCAGAGATCTGGAGAACGAGTTCGATTCTGGATTTTTCGTTTGATCTCCGAAGAATGTGTCAAATCCAGTGTCAGAGTTACTACAATGGTATATTTTCGGTGCACCACAATTAAATTGGTTATTTCGACTTATAGATTATACCACTTGAATCTTTTTACTGCAATCTGTTGTTGCCCAGTCCCCGAGTTCAATAATATAAAGGTATTTCTAGCATATCATTTGCCATATTGGATTATCTTGATACTATTCCACTAAACTATTATATGTTTTAAAATTTTGCGTGATTTACATCAATTTTATCAGGACGTATACCATACTGAAACGGAAGATTTTTCATCTATTAAATGTCTTAAACGCCGAAGACGCGACACACAATTATCAATAAACTGCTCGGTTTCGTCGCTTCAACAAGAGCAGGATTCATGCTCTTCAGCAACAACTCCTACTGTGGCTCAATCTTACTGTCAACCGTTTCAACGCCATTGTGATATGGAAAGTGACGGTCAGGCCGGAAAAACTCGCCTAGTAGACTATTGGTGCTCCAGACGACTTGGTCAGTCACTGCAGGACAGCACACGGTCTCCAGCTCCCTGGTTGCATAGGCCAGCAAGAGTGCAGCGCCGGCGAAAGCGCTGGGAAAAGTTAGTCTGGCGTCCAGATGGTCTGCCGTCCGCGTCGGCAATTGGCTCTGCTGCGTTTCTCGCTCACCCAGGTGGTGATGTCGTCAGCGAAACTGCTAAACACGATTCTAAAAACCACTTGCCAATTGAGTACGTTTTTCATTCCAAAAAAACAGTATGCATACTTTTTTCAGTTTTCATTTGAGCGCAGTGGATTTTCTTCTTCTGTCAAATACTGACTGAACTGAACGTGTATGTATCCGTCGACAATGAACTACGCACGTTTTAATTCAAGTTTGCCAGCCTGAAGTAGACACCAATCCCATTGTATTTAACCAGTCGTCGAACAACATGACAAAACTACCGCCAGTCGCACGCACTGACACGTTTCGAACTTTCATGCTCGTCATCAAAGTACGACGACCAACTGACTGGCGAGGATCAAACAGCAATGCATAAATGTAGGAAGCAAAATTAGATATGCGGCTCTCGTGTCCAATAGTCTCGCAAACATTGTACTTGACTGTAAATGTCGGCTGCACAGTTTCTATAGGATAACAGGAATTACAATTTTGCAGCATTCATAACCAATAGTTTGATTTTTTTCACTAAAATATAACAAATCTATCTAAAACGTAAAATCTTATATTTCTCTCTCTCTCTCTCACACACACAAGCCTTTTTCAGCATAAACTAGGCATTACATAAGGTAGCAAAGGCAATTAATGCAATAGTCGATTTCATCCTTATTAGGATATCTTCAAGAACTCTCGACAATTTGCCGCGAACGAGGTTAAAGCGATGCTACATAAGCTACACCTAAAAGAAAGGCTAACAAAAAGGATAAGTTAGTATATGACTGAAAATTGTGTGTAGTGTGCGGCAGAGTGGTGAAGTCAATGTCTCCCGGTTCTAGCCCGTCTGTGGCAAATTCGGAACAGTACTCGAAACTTTCAAAAATGGACTAAACCTGTCTACTGGATGCATTACCGTTGTACCTTCATGCAATATTTATTTATAGTGATATATATATATATATATATATATATATATATATATATATATATATATATATATATATATAGGTTATACATTTAATCAATCAATGATTGTGCGAGTGGTAGTAACAATTCTTTAAATCAAGTTTGTGAGCTTCATTTAGAGGAACAATATTTTAGGAACTGCAATTCTTGCCTAATGTTAATAGCTTGATTTTAAACTTTCCTGGTAAAGACTAACGTGTTATTACTCGCTTCGTACTAACATTTCCGACAGATCTGCGGCAACATCTCCACGTTCCTCAGCCGCCGCGGCAGCTGCTGCCGCTGCAGCCGTCTGTTTAGTCGACGAGCCACTGAAGACATATCTGGACGCAGTGCGAAGTCTGATAGCTTTCCGCTCGTTCGGCGGTGCACCTGCAGACGATTTAGTGGCCACAGAAAACGGCCTCGTGCTGGCGAATCTCTCAGCTACCACGCAGTTGGCCTACGACTGTCTTCACATATCTGGATATTCCCTGGCTAAAGCGCTTCAGGCCGTGGCTACCTCCAAGCTGCCGCCTATTGATGTAGGTGGTTATAAATTGCACCACGTATAAAGATAAATGTAGTTATTCTGAACGAAACGGAACTTTATCATATTTTGCTTCAAATGTAGAGGAAACTATATTTCTCACGCAATGCAGCCTGTTGGTTTACTTGACCTGTTGTTTGTGTTATACGCAAGTGTAGATAGTCTGATTTTTGTGTTTCCTTTGTTCAGCTATTTCTTGCCTGGCTAGATCTCGTCATTAATTCATCCTTCTTTTACAGGTTTCTTATGTTTATGTTGTTTTGAAGCGTTAAGATTTCATCCATTCTAATTATATCTAAGGTGTTGATGATGACGTTGATTGTGGTGGTGGCGTTGTTGATGATATTGACAGTGGTGGGGGCGGTGTTTGAGATGATGGTGGAGGCGTCGGTGATGACTATAATTATGTTGATGATGGTAATAGTTGTTGTGCTGCTGCTGATGGTAGTATTAATTTTGTTGTTGGTGATGATGTTGAAAATAGAGGTGAAAGTGGCGTTGTATGTTGTGATTATGAGGATAATGGCAAGATTGAAAGTGATGGTGATGGTGGAGGTTGCAGTGGGATGATTTTTGATGACGATGTTGATAGCGATGGGGATGGTGATGTTCATTATCTTAGTCGTCAATGAGATTTTGATCTATTCTGCGTATCACCGTGTCAACAATAAACATTGCATCTGAAAGAGTCTTCATATTTTTGAAATCCGGTAAAGATTTTCCTCTGATCCGCTAACACGCACACACCAGTTCTTTTGAAGAATATTGAAAAGTCATGTTTCTGGTTGCCTCTTTTTTATTTAATAACATCTATCTATATAGGCGTTTGCTTGTGAAAAGCATTCCTTTATTAAAACAAATTGTCCTATCAATTATTTACCTATTATTAATTCCTGAGACTCAGCTGCTGCCTCCAGCATTCTATTGATCCTTCCGCTGTTATGCTATTCTCTGGCATAGAAATTAGCCCAAAATAGAGCCATTGGATCGCTCTCGGCCTTAAGGAAAGCCGCTGCACCGATGAGGTGATGGTGGCGTTGATGGTGATGATGATGATGATGATGATGATGACGATGATAATGATAATGATAATGATGAGATTCACATTGTTATCTTTTATTGCTGAATGATTAAATTTATCTATATGATAAGGCCATTTATAAAATATCTTTAGTTATCAATTTACATTGACGGTTTTTTCGCACGTTCTATAAAAAAAGTTAACGGACGTATTTCGAACGACACAATTTTACTGAAACCCTTTTATTGAAGAACTGATCTCCGTTTTCGTAGGTATGCATGTGTGTGTGTATGCGTGCATGTGTGTTCAGCGGCGCTGACGGTGTTGAAACCAAGTGTTTGCAACCGTGTGCTCCACTGTTTTGGATTTTACTAAATTATATCTTTTTTCGTGTCTTACCCCTTCAAGGACACACCTCAGTTGTGGTCAGCTGAACAGGTGCGACTTTTCGCACAGGCGTTGCGCGTGCATGGCAAAAACTTTCACGCCATTCAACGTGACTACTTTGGCGGACTCCACGGCCTTGGCTGTACGCATGCAGATGCCAGTTTTGTGGTGGAACGACAAGAGGCCAGTGAACTGGAAGCAGCCGCTTTGGGTTGGGCCGACGGTGGTATGGTAGCTGGTTTCTATGAGCAAACAGCTTTAAATAGGTTGGTGCACCTTATTTGTACTTTTAATTGACTTTTTATACACCACAAAACACTGGATCTTATCACTGATGGGATTATTTTTTATCGTTATGAACTTGATTTAGTGGTTGCTCTTTTGCGCCGTTAGCCTTCCGCCTTTCAGATTCGTCAAAGCCAATCGTTAAAAGTAGCTCAATTATCTATTAGATGTTGCGCACTTAGTAATAAATTAGTTCAAATATGATCAGAAGGATAAACCAGAGTCAGCATGGACGGAACACAATCCTATGTGCACATTCATTTCGTGCTTACTGGCGACTCATTAGTAGGAGCCGGTATTACGTCCTATATCCAATATATATTTGGTTTTGGAATTTGAGACTATTAGACGGTACAATCTCCTATACGAATTTGTAAACCTGTAGTAGTGGAGCTAACTTCATATAAAGTCTTCGACAATGCAACTTCGAGGCCTACTCACTATATATGATATATATACAAAGCCTGGAAATGGTACCAGCACTAAGTTAGCTTCACTATTACTGGTTTACCCATTGGTCTAGGAGATTGTACCGTCCTATTATCCCACATTACTCACCCAAATATATAGTGGTTAATGGGCGTAATACTGGCGCCTACTGATGAGTCGCCAGTAAGCACGAAACGAATGTGGATGAGATTATACTTTCCGTTCATGCTGCCTTTGGTTTATCCTTCTGGTCACAATTGAACTAATTTGTTACTAGTTTCGCAACACCTAATACATACTTGCATATATATTAGCTCTTCGCAACAATCAAGATCCAACGGTCGACATAGCTGTTTCAGTCTATACTAGTGTTACTTTACAGCCAAAACACAATTTTGAATTATTGCAGTAGAGATGCATCAGTATATCGAGCTAGTTTACTGCTATTTACGTTGATTTGAAGTGTATACTTTGACATTGTCCTTTCAGTTGGACTAAATGTTTCTTGGCTGCGCCCATTCAACTGGTCATAGGTAGACTAATAGCGCTTAAGACACACCTCCGTTCACGTGAAAGCGTACAGACACAGTGTACTAATCGGTTTTATGCACATTTAAAATAAAGTCCAGCCGAAATTGCATTTTCGTTGTTCTATTTGACGAGTTCGCTTTATAGGCTTAAGCATGAATACTCCTAAATATAATGAATGTTTGCTGTATCGCTCGATGCTCAGGATAAAAGAGGTATTATCTTCTGAGTTGTAACTGATTTCCAGTAGAATCATCGGCTGTCAAATTGCTTTTCTTGGTTGGACAGAGTTAACTGTGAGGTTTGATCGTCTTAAATCATCACCGCTAAGAGGCCAAGTTTCGCTAGCGTATAGAAAAACTGCGCGTACAGAAGCGTTGTAATCATGACCTTAAAGGCAGAGTGAAATATACATTAACTCTGTAGTTATGCGCAACATATAACGCTAATAGCGTCCTGAGCGAATTAAATCGATATTCATAGAAGCACAAAAATTTGCAGACTAATTATTAACTAGTAAGTCAGTCCGCTGTGCTTCTGCAGCGATGATTTAACCAAGCAGGCAGCTCTGATTTAGCTGCACTATAACACTTCAGTTATTTAACGAGGTTTTAATGTTCGGGTCCGTCTAATCTCGGCTATTATAGCACTCACGAATTCTAGGGAAAGTTAAGTGAAATTTGACTAGTGATCGTTCCTCATTGGTGCTAGAGCAGAATTTCTTCTATTGGACTCACAGATGCTTTTTCCAATCCACTATGGATTTGTGTATATGCCTATATTTATCGATTATTCCGCTTTAAAATTTCCAGTGGTTCTCTTCGTCAATTCTTGTTTGTGTGAACTGCAATTACTTTCGTTCATCTAATACGAAATGTACCGCCTTTTCAACCAGGCATTGGCATTATTTGTATGCACGAACGGATAGTATATTCAGTTTGGTTATCTCAAATTTCAAATAATTTCAATTAGATGATCACCTTCATGTTTTTGTGTGCACTTAAGTGCTGTCTCGCCATTTTTCAAGTTTAAACTGAGAATAGCAATTCCAGTTGATGATAGTTAGACAGACCAGCAATCTATATGTGGAACACTGCTATTCGCGATATTACTCACTTTGTCACACCGCACTGTGTCCTTACTAACAATGAGGAACATAAATATACGACAATGTTTGTGAATTTAGCGGCAAATATTGTTAAATGGCGAAGGATAGCGAATTCTTTATTTTCGCATGTCCTTTTTGAAACCATTTTATGTGAGACACTGGTCCCCGTTTACCTACGTGGACATGCGTGTATTTATTTATGCATACTATGCTAGTATGGTTAGTTAAATATAATTATTTGCAATCTATTTATTTCTAGAACTTACCAATTCTTGTTAATTTTACACTAAGCGTTTACTCATATTTTGTCCTGCGGCAACGTCCAAAACTCGTGCCGCCCTCGATATTAGAATAAGATAGTGGTGGTTTTTATTTGTTATTTTATTGTTTTAGATCTAGTCAGTCTAGAAGCAGGTATTTCAGAAAAATGACTAATGCTCATAAAAATGGTCGGCATCAGCGCTGCTTGTGGGAAATCGGTCTGCCTAATGGTTCATCGAATCAAAAAGTGGCAAACGAGTTTATGCCGCAGAAAACCTTTGCAACAATTTCAACAACTAGTGCCGGTCCACTTACGTTGGCTGACATGAAGGATAATAACATTAAGATTGAACCGAGAAATGGTGTGTGCGAGCGAAAAGATGTTCTTGACTCGCTTCACTGCACGTGTGGACGTCGGGCTGTGAGCAATAATGCGAATAGTCGCGATGCACCAAATTTATTTGGCTTGTCGAAGGACGAGATGGAAGACAGCAATTGCATCAATACGATTGAAGAGAATAAGAAAACTCGCTTTCCTAAGGCGGAGCTTCAAATTGACGGTTGTCCTGGTGAGACAAACACTGAGTTCACTCCTAACGCTAAAACGAAAATGAAGGTGGATGCCGAGTCGTCAATGGTTTGTGAAGAAGGCCACACTGAGCCGGCGTTGAATAACAGCGGTTACAATTCACAGTTCGGCTCTCAGAAGGATGGATCTAGAAAGGCAATCGCAGCATTACAAAATGGAAAGGGTAAGTAAGCATTATGAGTTTATGTTTTGGGCTGCGAAATACTGACCCACCGACCTGACAAGTGATGTAGATTTAACTGGTCGGATCGGCATCGTTGCTATGAATCACTTGCGGGTACTCAAGGAATACAATTTACCTCCATCCTGTGCACTGCTGATATACATTAGTTTTGCGGTACAATGATGGTGGCCACTGACACGATATTTCCTCATTACTAGAGCATAATTCTCACACTCATATGTGCAATTGACCCTCAGTTGCTCTAGGTGCTTCTCGAGTACTAGAAAAAGCGCGTTGATTCATGCATTCTATGAATCCTAACGCTGCCGGTGCTCACCTGTGTGAGCGACCTATCCATTTCTGCATCTTAGCTTGCGACAAATTGTCATACATGCTTTTATTTATATCGGTTTGACAGGTGTATTCGCGATGTCTCCGCCACTTCCTCACGCCGCATCAAACCGTCACCGACAAAGGTACAGTTAGTTTAGCTAAACTCCATGGGAATCTAGCAGCAAACAGAGTTCAGTGGAAGAAAAGCCTAGTTGGCTCAGCCTAATTGGCAGCGTCTCTGGAACACACCGTGTTTTTAATTCTAAATATTCACTTAACTATGCTTGCACGAGTGTATGTTTTCGGCAGAGTTGGTAGCATACTAAAATCCGTGTGCATAAATGGTGCACTACTACTATTATGCTTACGTTTACCTCTTAGTACATTTGCCTTTCTACTACGCCCCAGTACACTTGGGCTAATA
Organism: Eudiplozoon nipponicum; assembly: GCA_029291075.1. Lineage (NCBI taxonomy): Eukaryota > Metazoa > Platyhelminthes > Monogenea > Mazocraeidea > Diplozoidae > Eudiplozoon > Eudiplozoon nipponicum. The sequence goes on from JAQBSW010003011.1 coordinate 64,542, forward strand.
AAGGTGGCATATTTGTTAATTATGGTGTTGAAGCATCAATTATGAAAAGCTGCTACATTATTATTATTATTGGTGATGATGATGATGATTATTCGACTTACTTTCCTTTTGTTGATGCTAATTTGACTCGTTTAAAAGGCAATCTATCGCGTTGATTTGTCGTATTTGCCTAAATACTTAATTTTCATTTTTGCACAAGTTAATCAGCAATAAGACGGCCTATTTAAATCCTGGGAACAATACCTATTATGACGTCTTTCTTTTGAAATTTAACCACAATCAAAGCTCGTTTTATATATATAAATTGCCATTTCAATACCACTTCCCCATATAGTGTGGGGTGTTTGTTCAATAATGACAGATTGTAGATGGTTAGTTGGAAATGTTTTGTCTGAAGGGATGCCATATAGGCTCCTAAATGATAAGCTAGCCAAGAAACAGTAGTTAGTATATAACTGAAAACTGTTTAGTGTGCGGCAGGGTGGCTCAATAGTTAGAGCAACCAGATTCAGAAGCAGATGTGCCCAGTACGCAGAGTTCCGAATAAGGACGAAACCGGTCTATTGGATAAATTGCCTTTTCTAAATTAAACAAGACTAACATTATACTGAAAAAGTTGTGTATATAATGGGACTAGAGTATATATCTAGATTGCAATCTTGATTTAAATATGGTAGGTCAACTTTATTTCCACAAACGTGCTCTGAATTGTTCATTCTGACTGGCGTATCTATTGTTTCCGCTTATATTGTTTGGGCCGTTTATGCAGATTCCCTTAGAATTCATTATTAATGTGTCATCCAGCCAAACTTAATTATCCCTATCTCCACAGTAAACTTGTTCATTTGTGCAGTCAATCCTCTAATCAAAGTTTCCTACCCGTCAGAAGACATTTGTCATATTCACATACACGCTTTATTTTTAATGAATTATATATAGGATTTTGCTCGTATAAAGTGCTTCGATTTAGTAAAACATATTAACAAATATTTATTGTTTTATGTTCATTTCTGCGGCTCGAAGTCTGCTTCCATCATTGTGCTGACTGCTTCATCATAATAGGGGCGGTTCTGCGAGGACTTTCTGTTGAATTCATGCCAGCCCTATTTAGGACTCTTGTTGCTTTCTTAGTCTTAGAGGTGGCTATTTAAAGTATCCAATTAATAGATACGCCGTGGAAATTCTGATCAAATAAGAATGGGTGGATTTGTTCTTCTATAGTCTATACATTACCCCGAGTGTTTTCCAAAATTTATGCGGCAATGAAGTATCATTTTTTATGTATGCATAGATAGAAGGATGCATCTACTGACTTATTTATGTATGCGTGTATTTTTCAATGCATCCATACATACATTTTTGTATGTATGTATTCATTTTTGTATTTATGTTTTTATGTATGTATATATTTATGTTTTTATGTATGTATGTTTGCATGTTTGGGCGTGTATATATGCATGCATAATTTTTATATTTGAATCTGAAACGAACGCTTCTGAATATTTGTAAAAAGTTTTTGCTGATGTAAATTTAATTTTGAATAGCTTCTTTATCATATAATGTTTTCATCAGTCTCTTCATTATTTAGTATTCTAATTTGTTTTATGACTGCAAAATACCAAATGGTCTGCAGCTTCAGAAACAGGCTTACTGATGAAGATGGAAGACACGACCAAATTGGAGGTTAATAGCTCCATTCGGCTTGCGGAAGAAACTAAAAGTTGTCGGATGGCTCAAATAAAAGTGTTGGAACAGCCTTGTGCTTTCTGTTTGAGTCAGTGTAATCGTGCGGTGGACAGCATCAAATTGGAACCGGTTGTCAGCAGTGTCAAAGCGGAAGTTGGTTAGTTTCTTTAGTTGTCAATTTTTTTCAACCTCCTAAATATTTACAAATACACACGCTATTTTTTCTTTGCATCGTGTTCGCGAGCTTGAAATAAACATCAATCCTATTGTATTTAACCAGTCGTCGAACAGCATAACAAAACAACCGTCAGGAAATTTATTGACCAGTCAAATAAAATATATGCGAGACTACTAGAAGTGAGAACCGCTTATCTAAATTTGATTTCCATATATATTCAATGTGGTTTGATCCTCGATAGTCAGTTTGTTTTCGTACTCTGATGATGATCATGGAAGGTCGAAACGAGTCAGTACGTGTGACTGACGGTAGTTTTGCTATGTTATTCGACGACTGGTTAAATATAACGTGATTTGTGCATACTTCAAGTTCGCAAACTTAATTTAAAGAGTTGTTATCACGTCCCGCGCAATCAATGATTGGTTATTTTTAGTACGCTATTTCTGTAATAATAGAGCTTATACGACGAGTATTTTTCGCATACCGGCATTGGATAAATTTTGCTTAATGCAGATAGTCCGTTTAAGCTATCAACCGCGTATAAGTGACGCAGACATTTGTAGAACTATTTCTTGGATCCGCAAATATGTTTCGCAAAGATCCGATTGATCCACATTTCCAAGTACGCATCGATTTCGTCTTCGTAGCAAGTGGGTGCTGATTCGTTCCTTTCCTCCCATGGCTTCAACATCTTTCATGTTTGCTTTAATCCGCTATTATGAGCATTTTGACTGTTTGTAATTTCAACGGGAAATGCCGTTTAGAAACTTAGCCAGTCAGCGTAGATTAGATCGAGCCTCATTTCCAGTGGTTAGTATGAACTATGTTGAAGTCTTCGGAGGAAAAGGATGAATCTGCACCCTGCCACCAAGAAGACGAAATCGATGTGTACTTGAAACTGGGGAGCACTCGGATCTTTGCGCAACTGATTGTGTAAAGCGACAACTCACGACAGCAACTGGTGGAATCGGTAAATATGACACCCGCACTGCGCAATTATTCTAAAAATATCCGTCAATAAATGTCGTTTTCAAACATATACGGTCTCGTTTGTATGTGGTGACTGGGTAAATCACTCCATTAGGCTAGCACAGTCGATCCAAGAATTCGTGTTCTGTTCTTTACGTTGTTTTGTTTCGGTTTATTTTTTCCTTGGTACTATTATCGTTATTATTATGATTATCAGCATTATTTTACATTTTTATGCGTCGGCGAGGCATCATATTTTATATAAGCCTGTATTGCGGTTTGTGATTATGATGATGATGATGATGATGATGATGATGATGATGATGATGATGATGATGGTGATGATGAGCAAAATGATGATAAGACGGCAGATAGTGATAATAAATTATGTTGTTGACAGTTTTCATGTTTATAATGGCAATGATGCTGATGATGATTTTGATGGAATATACTTTATTGATGACGACTGATGATTTTTGTGGTGACAATTTTGATTTGTATATTTTTAGTTATAGTGATAAGAATGGCGAATTTGATGATTATAGTGGTGCAGTTTGTAATGATGGATTTATATTATGGATGGTGATGATCACTATTATTTTTATGCGGAGGATATGGTGATAGTGTTAATTATTATAAGGATAATGATTATGATGATGGTATAGGTGACGATGATACTACTAATACTACGAATACTGCTACTTGTACTATAAATTCTACTACTTCTGTTGTTATTACTAATACTACTTCTGTTGCTACTGCTACTATTTCCACCGACATGACATACTGATTGTTCACTGCTGCATAACATTGCAATTCGTAGCTGTGTGTGAGCTCTGTGCTACGTAAGTGTATCTAACTTTTTAGTTTCGTAACGAATATTGACTGATATTATATTGCACTAGTACGTAGAATGTGGTCTTTAGTCTTTCCACGAAACCATTCGCGAGTTCACAGTTAGGTGAGGTCTATTGTTGTGTGAACAGGGGTCCTGTACTGAGCAAGTAACTTTTAATGGAGTTTACTCAGAGATATTGTAAATGAATTCACCAAATGACGTCATCCATCGTGAGATTCGATTGAATTATCGTCAGTTTTCTTCACTAAAGCAATGATTGCGTCCTTATCATAACGAAACGGTTGCCCATAACACAATAGAACAACTGGCCCCGTGGGTTATCAGTCGTTAAATATCTTTAGCTGAAGGCCAGAAAATTCGTCAATGAATATATTAGTGAGGCGGAAATTCTCTTTAATCAACTACAGATGACTTATGTGTGTTAATAGACGTAACTGGAACCAATCATTGTGAAATGGGGAATGCCTATTTACATGTTTCTAAATTTAGACAAAGCTCATTCATTAATTGAGATTTAGTTCTTGTGCGAAAAGGTTACTGTGAAAGCCTGGAACGATTGCGGCAATCAAATTACTTATCTCTGTTGGACCTCTGGAAGTTAAGCTTATTAAGTTGAGGCTCCACTGTACATGTGGTGGTGAGTTTCTGCTCCAGTTCCTTTGATTCAGCATCTTTATTCACGATGACTTATGTATACCCTATACTAATAACAGTGTTATCACTTTGTTCTGGCAAGTACTTCACGAGCTCCCATTAAGAACGAAACTGGTCTACATGATGAGTTGTCTTTGATACCAACCAATTTTTGATTATAATAAGTATATTTATGTTAATATCCTTTCATTAAAACTTCAAACATCATATACATTGGCGATATAAAATAAACATTTCCTGAGTTAGCAAATTCAGTTCATTAACTTGACCTGTTTCTGTCTTATTCAATAAGAATCTGTAAATTCCAGAATTTCCATGATTGGCAACCAAGTAAGGATGCGCTCTGACTCTTTAGCTAATTTTGTTTTATATCTTATGTAGTTTTTTTTATATTATATATATATATATATATATATATATATATATATAAAACTCACCTACTAGTCAAAACAAGAAACAGCAGTAATAACGAGTCAGATTTGTCACCGATAACATAACCAATGGACAACCCAAAATGTATAAATATGTATGATTGTATAAGAGATGATTAGTATTCACGAAATAAATGGCCTTATCCACTTTGTTATTTGTGTTGTTTTCCTAATTATAAGAATATATATATATATATATATATATATATATATATATATATATATATATATATATACCTCCATTGCAAAAATAAAAAGAAATTTTATCAAGTAAAGGAACCGCTTCTTCTCAAGTATCTAAAATTGAACATCTCTTTACATATTCATTGAAAGGCAAAACAAGATAGAAAGTTGTAAACATGGAGAGATCCTGAAATAATGGAACAAACGATAAATTACGTGCATCATCTCCAGTTCAAGCTCAATGCTTGAATATGCCTCTTCTGCTTGCATAAATTCGACTGCAATTTGTATATCCATAAAGCTTCGTATGTGGCTAACTAATTTATGTTATAGCATTTAGTAATTATTTAAATTCTACGTTTGGAGAAAAGGGTTGTGTTCTCTCATTCGAGTAGTTAACTGTGTGATTATATCAGAAATGAAACGATTTAAAGCTAACCAACGCTTTGATTATGATATCTTTAAAGAGAAATTACAACTGTCTAGTTATATATAGAGGGAACACAGGAAGAATTTAGACAAAACAAAAATTTTAGATACATGGAGCGAAAAAAATTTTTATTGATCTTATCATTACCGACTATTGTATTATTTAACTAAGCTATATATATCATAATGAACAGAAATTGAAACGGCCGGATTTATGTAAGCTGTTGAAGCATGTTCAGGCATTGAGTTTGAAATGGAAATGACGCACGAAATTGATTGGTTTTTCCCTTATCTAACACTCTTCATGTTTACATCTGTCTATCTTGTTTTGCCTTCTAATCTATATATAAAGAGATGCTCATATGTTGATACTTGAAGAAAATTATAAAGAACCGGTTTGTCGTAGCCGATAGCATTTCTTTTTATTTTTGCACATGGAAAGGGTACTATGAAATTTTATTAAGGCTCTCATTCCAAAAATATTATTCTTTTATTATATACAGCCCTATTTTCTGGCAAATCATTATGAATGCTGTCGTTACCGAATGGATGTATTTCAGGAAATGTGGCTAGTTCCGTTTTGCTTTAAAATAAATTAGATGACTAGTGATGGGACAAGTGAGTCTGCCGAACACTCAGAGCCGGGGTTTTGGCTGCTGATGGTTGCTAATATCGCATTTTCCTGATGTGCCAATTTGGTATGTTGCACATTGATTATAACTCACAGTACGAAATATTGCTGCATAAACGGTTCGCTGATCGTTAATTAGCAAACGTGCTAGATCGAGTGTCACAGACTGTGATGCAACAAATCCGATTGCTACAAAGAGAGAGGATGATTGATTATGTCTTTTCTATAGTATTGGAAGTCATCATCAGAATTTAAGAGCGGTTCCTTCAGCACGGTATATCATTAATACAGCTCCTTGCTTTCTATGGGCTAACATTATATCAAACTGATTCCACAATTGACGATTGCGTGACAATTGATAGCACTCGTGGGTTAGTAAAATATTTATTCCTTTAAATTTCCAGGTTCACAGCTTGTTCTTTAATTGATTGATTGATTCTCACTGGTCCCGTGACTCTAAGCAGTCCTTACACCGCTTGTCCTGAAATGTTGTTAAATCCCGACTTCCTATTTTTTTCCGAATTTTCGGAACTTCATTTCCAGTCCCATCTTCAGGGTTGACACCATACTCACAGAAAAAACAACTTGAGGCAAACGTTCGTTTTCCCTGTGAGTACGGTGTCAACCCTCAAATCTGCATTCAAAAACATTTTTAACAAGCAGTGTAAGGACGGCTTCAGAGTAACGGGACCAGTGAGAACCCATCAATCAATTTAAAAAAAAAAACAAGCTGTGCACCTAGAAATGTAAAGGAATCAAGATTTTATCGACCTGTGAGTGCTCTCAATTGTCCCGAAACAGTCAATTGTGGTATCATTTCGAACGTTGAAAGCACTACGCAATATCAGTAACATTATATCGTTGAAGATATTGTTTAATTTTTTCTCATATATGGCGAGCTATCTATCCATGAATGGCACACGATTTCTGGCAATAGCATCTGGTTTTGACGCGTTAGTTGCCATTCTTTCCTTCAGCAGCCAAAACGTGCTCTCTGATCGCTTTCTGCTTGCACCCATTTAACGCCAATGTATTTACCGCGCTGTACAACCGAACTCGAGGCAAAAAAATGAGGTTTTATGGTTCCGTGTCCTGATGGCACCGGCTAGGTTCATGTTGCCGTGGCCGATAAGCTTAGCTGAAGCCTGAAATTTCTGTGCCTACAGATAGGAACATGAATGAGCCGTTTTCTCTTGTCCCTAATTTAAACTCTATTTTGCTGTCTGTTTATAGCTATTTTATTGTCTTCATCGCATCGTCTGTTACAGTTGAAGCATAAATATCCTTCTTGTTGAGATTTGCTATAGAATTATGCACATTTGTCATGTTAATGTTGTTTGCTGTGGCTGTGCATTCTGTGTGAGAGAGAGAGAGAAAAGAGAGATTAGAGTGAGCAAGAAATAACGAGCCAGCATGAGAAGAAGACTTGAGTTTCAGGATAGAATGTTATTTGCAGTTGTGACATTGTTTATTTTTTACTTTTGTTAAGATTCCAAATGTCCAACAATAAAGAAACTTGACTCATCAGTTAGTGCAGAGTTGTCATATTCCAAGCTGAAAGTAACTGTTGGACGTACGGCACCCGTGTTAACGGCAAAGCCAGATGACGACTTGCACGCTGCTAAGTCAATCGAAAGAAATTCGTTGTGCGCGAGTGTAGAATGCAAAAGAGACCACAACAGCAATGCAAAAGACGAGACGATCACTTCGACAGATGCGTCTGCGGAACAGGATATCAGGAGTGATGCGGCACGACATCACGCGGAAATGGAGTTGCATCGGGCCCTGCAGAAGAAGCGCCTGTTGGCTAACGTGAAAACTGTCAAACAATTGATCGCTTTCTATTACTTTTGGAAGCGAAAGCAGGCCGCCGTTACGTCTGCTGCCTGTGCGAGTGTCCTTGGCCAAGAAGCTGCAATGGCAGCAGCTGCTGTATCCACAGCTTCTGCTGGTCCCAATTCTGGTATGTCTTTCCGTTTACATGTTACTGAGCATTTAAATACTGTTTGTTTCGAAGACCTAATATATATGCAAATATGTATCAGGTTTTGCGAACCTAGTAACACATTAGTTCAGTTGTGACCAGAAGGATAAACCAAAGTCAGCATGAACAGAAAGTATAATCTCATGCACATTCGTTTCGTGCTTACTGGCGACTCATCAGTAGGAGCCGGTATTACGCCCTTTACCCACTATATATTTGGTCGAAGAATGTGGAACCGTCCTATTATTCCACATTCTTTTACCAAATATATAGTGGTTAAGAAACAGCTCAACTCCTACTGACTCGAGAAGACGAATATTGCTATATATACTTTCCGTTCATCTGCCTTTGTTATCCTTCTGGTCTAACCAAACTAATTTGTTACTAGGTTCGCAAAACCTAATACATCGCATATATTAGATCTTCGCAATAAGCAGTATTGTAACTGTAATATATTGAATTGAATGATGTCATGCTTGCCGCGAAATGTGATAACTGATATCGATGAAGGCCAGAGTGTATGGTTTAACTGGGTAACAGGTGTTCGGAAATTGTTGTAATTCTCAATTTGGGTGAACTTTAGCATAAATTTATATCCATCCAGGTTGGTATCATGTACCGACTCGGAAACCATGGTGTTAGTATCGGTACTCATCGATTTCAAAAAGGTATCAGTTACTAATAGAATGGCCAACCGATGACGTATACCGAATTAGGCTGAAACTTTCTCTAGTGTACAACTTGCATTTTCTTTCGTACGATACATTTAAAATTATTTTCTGTATTATATTTCTTTTGTCTGTTTTTGAACAGCGCCTTTACATAATCAAATATTAATGCCAACCGCGGGATGGCCGCAGGCTAATCCCAATGTCTATGATGGCCATGTTGCAGGACCTGCTTTAGTGGCGGCGCGAGCGTCTGCTGCAGCTGCAGCCCTCGCAGTGAACAGCACCGGTCAACGAAGTTCTGGCCAAAATCTGAGCAGTGGTTACATTAACCCACTTTTGGCGGCAGCTTCATCGACATCCATTTCAGCGGCAAACGCGGTCTGTAGCTCTGCTCTAAGTGGTCAGCTGCCTTCGTCGGCCTCGTTTTCCGACTCTCTTTCGAGTTTGGGCGTAAAGCCTGGAACGTTTCTTCCCATCGACAACCACCAGCACTATGGTCTTGGACCTGACTTGGGTCTGCCGCGTAGTGTTGTCATGGCAGGTGTTGGTTGTTGTGGCATTCCTCGTTGCTGTTGCAGCCTCGGAGGCCTAGCTAATGGCCATTCAGCTGCACAGCACCAGTTCCCTCGCTATCCGGGCTGCGATGCTCCCGTAAGTATTTGTAGTGTAGGCATGTTTTTTTCAGTTTAATTCCTTTTTTTCTTCAATATTGTCATAAATGCTTTTGTGCTTGAAAAATTGTCTATGAACCGTGGCTATAGAAAGTTCTGACCACTCGTATCGACAGCGTTATCGTGAAAATGATCAGTATCGAAGTGGCACATATATCGCGGCGAAGTAAATCATGACAATCCAGTCGGTTTTTCTAATATCTGCCATCATTTGCCTGGTTAGTATGCACAAGTTCCATGACATGGAGGTAAGCGAAATGCAACGTTACCTGCTTTGTACTAGAGCGTTATTCTAGTTATCATACGTACAGTTAACCGGTTCATTGCTTAGGTGGATATAGAATGATTCTGTGGTAGAGTGTACTTAGTTTTACGCTTATATGCCTTGTGATATTTTCGTAATTTGGAATCATATTGATAAGGAATTCGACTTACTTCTTAATTTAGCTGACAAAATAGATGAACTTCAATTTAAATCGGAAACATATGCTTTCATTCCTTGATGTCTCATCCATATTTTCTTTTGTAGCATCATCTTCACCTCATAATCCGAGCAAAACGTATGGAAGTGTGCCGCTGTGTTGCCCATTAATTTTTGCCAACTAACGTAGTATCAGTTTTCTAAGTGCCTCGTCAAAAATGATCGTTGGCATATTTAGCAAAACGATTAGCTAGGAGTGGGATAACCGAGGCAAAGTTTCAATCAAGAAGGGAAAGTGTGTAACAAATTCATGCACTCCGCCGCACTATTGCTTAGCCTCATCGGGATCTACGGCCCACCGTTGTTGCTTTTCTCGACTATTCACCTGCCTTCGATTCTGTGTTGCGCAAGATTTTAAACAGTGTCCCAGTCAGCACAATTGACGTTACTTAACTTGGTTCGGTGGTGATGTGTCATCACAGAACGACCGTGTATATCCGGATAGCTCGCGATCTTTTCTCTTGATTAATATATTCTGATTCGCAACTGTCTAACCAAATAGAACGAATACATTGATTAACGAAGCAGCCCTAGCGCTGGCAACTATTAAGTCTTATCTTCCAAGCCCGACGACGGCACCATGACTCGGCGTGTGTTCCCCGCCACAAAAGGGTTCAACAGCCACAGGATTACATGGACTCCTGGACAGTACCCCGTACTTCCGAATGGCGAATGAGCTCTCAGCAGCCACCGGCAACCATGCAACTTACTGCTGCCTTGCAGACTGCGCTTGGATGTGCAAAGGCTGGAGGTGCGTCCTCTATCAAAAAGCCGAGTGGTGAGGGGACACCACTTGTACCAAATTCCCAAGAAACTCCTTGAAATGTGGAGCCGGCTTATCCTCCAAAAGGAGTCAGCCGCAGTAAAGTAAGTTAGTAGTAAGTCTGCGAAGCATAAAGCAGGATTGACTGTATGTTTGATTTGAAGAACTTGACTTAGTGCTCAGTGAAATGGACAGGCGATTCGAAATTTAATTGCACGTTTTTACGAAAGCAGCAGCCACACAAGTAATACGACTGGAAATCTCAGCAGAAAGCTATCCGTCTAGCAGAATTATCTTTGACGACTAAAAGTATAGCGCCATTTAGCACTGTCTTTGGTTCCGTGTCAAAATTGATACGTTTATCTTCGGACGGTAATGAAAGAGTCTTTTCGAGCACAGTTATTGCCTCTTTCTGGCCTATCTTCCGTTTCTGTGGTTATAACACCATTGTCAGCGTATTCGAGATCAACAAGCCGACCAACGCCACCGATCTCCACTGCGGGGAATGTTGAAATATTCTCAGCAGACTTCACGGACATATTTAAAACATGGTGAATGTAATGAGACATTGTTGACGAACGCACGGTGCCAATCGAAAAGGTTTCATAAGCGACTTATAAGATGGAATGGATGCCAATGAGTTATTATAACAGGCTTTGAACAATTGCTTCCATAAACACATCAATGGTATATAAAATACCTGGCCAAGATTGAAATCGTATGTAGATTAGACCAGGCTTCCAAAAAGGCAAGAAGCGGATAATATAGGATAACATGCAATTAGTGAGTATTCTCAAATCGGATCTAGCAGGGCGCTCGCAGGAGATTAGCTAAAGGATGGATTTGGTAGGCTTTGGACGCGGTGGAATGACCACGTTATTACGAGAATCAATTGAAATAAAATACAAAATCGACAACATGAATGTAATATTCCTAGCAAAATAAATGGGCGAACTATTTAATTAAGTCTCAACTCTATTCAAAAGTACAAATCGCTTCAAATAAGAGACTGATCGACAGAATCTGATGGAGCGTCATGATTGCCTTCCATGGGAATGACAGTTGTGTCACTTCAGTTTCGACAATAGTCATGATAATGCTGCCAATACGTTTAACTGAGACCAACCAATCGGCGAAACGGAAATTTCTAATGCTACTGGTCACTTTTCCTCGATAGACTAATTTTTTTTTTTTCCATATCAATGAACACCTTTTGTTCTCTACGTTCTACCTATCGGATATTTGCTTAATGTAGCCAACCGGTGGTTTACAACCGACACAATTGTAGTTTCGCAAAGTCGTGAGCTGTCCTGTGCCAATGTGTTCAAATTTATTTTCTTGTTTTCTGTTACCATGTGGTCACTCGTTCCGCGTTCGGACAAATTTCTAATAAATGTGATTAGAAATGAATTGTATTGCTGAAGATTTCGTTGGCTAATTTGCTCTTGTCCTATGCATGTACACGCTTACTGTAGACTGGTCTCGGCGCCAACGGTATCATCAATAATGTGGGTTCTATAAATTGCGCAAGTTCGTCAGGGTTGTCTTTGTCACCAAATTCGTCAGCGTCGACAAATACATCAGGGCTGTCGTCGACTTTCGGTGTGACAGTTACTTCAGCCGGACCCGGTAAGCGCCGTAACACTAACAATTCAAGCGCCAGCAACAGCGGTTCCAATAATCGTATCGGCAATACAGGCGGCGGCAGTGGTGGTGCTGGTGGAGGTAGTGGAGGATTAGTCGCCTTTGGTGGGTCAGGAAACGGACCAGGCAATTCTGGTGTCAGTGGGGGAGGTGGTTCTGGAAATGGACCGCGAATTGCTAACCGTGAGTTGGACGTGTATTCATCACTTCACAATTTTGATTATCACAATTTATGTCTGCACCAAGCATGCACCACACTGTGTTGAGTGAGTTAGAAGCAATGCGCTTGACCGACGATCACAGTGTAGGTAAATCGCGAGTGGTAAGCATAGTTTGGATATAGGTGGATAACTTCAATTCTTTGCTCATTCGCGAAGCCAGTTGTGTGCTTATACTGTATAATACTTTAAACGAAACATGTTGTGCGACAGGCAACAGATAAATTACCTGGACCTTGTTGTACCCAACAACACTGTCTTCTTTTTCCAATGCCGCGTTTTGCGTACGTGGGTAGTAGCTTTGCACCGACAGTCTTACAAAGATCCAATTGATCACATTTTCCAATTTTGGTTTTGTCTTCGATCGGGCTGAGTTTGTATTCGTCCCAATGGAAATGCGGTTCTATCACATCTTTGTTTGGAAATTGCGATCAATGGGATTTTTTTGAAACTGTCGGTGCAAAGCTACTACCCGCGTACGCAAAACTCGGCATTGGAAAATATGAAGCTGGCACTCCACAATCAATTTTCAAAAAATAATTGAGAAACATTGTCTTCTATTTTACTCAGAATATTTCGGCTTCCGGTTTACCTAGTGTTATTAGTTCAATGCACTTTCACTTGGATGCTCGCCAACATACAATAACTGGTTACTTCTCAATCGAAAACACATACACACAGACATGACGTACGCTTATCTAGTGAGTCGTCAATGTGTTTGTAAATCATTGTAATTTAATTTCGAATTCTGTACACATGCAGACACAAACTTACCTATAGTGAAAAGACAGCTACACTTAAGAGGTCTAACAACAAGTATAAATGAAGTAGTTTAAACTAAATTTACCACTTGACTTAATGATTGTCAAATTGTTTGTGGGATTTGCTTTTAATTGTAAAAGACTTCCGGAACCAGAAGCCAAAATATTCGGAGTCAAATTGAAGACAGTGGATGCAAAAACCCTGTTGAGTACAAAAAGGCCCAGGAAATGTGTAATACATGGCCTTGGTGGGAAAAAAATTTCTATAAGAACTAATTTGTTTCATGCCATCTTCTCTGTTTTAGAATATTTTAAATTTTAACTTCACTAGTGATTTTCATATTTGAGCAGGGAACCTATGGATTTCGTTTCTTTTGACCTTTTGTTTTAGTTTTGTATAAAAAGTAGAAAACAGTTAACATTAATATTATCTTACTTGTAATGTTGGATTCTTCACATTCAAAATTTTCTTGCCTACTGAAGCAGTTTAATTGACTAGTTTGTGACAGATTGCCGCGCTTCTCGAACCATAGGTATATAAATATATAATAGATGAAAAATTGTTTCAGCGGCATATTATAATTTTAATTATCAACGCATTGTAACGTTCTATACGATAATAAATTCCCTTCCCTAAGAGCGTACCTCTGTGAGTTTGTCGCCATATGACCGGAATACCGTAACGATATCCTATCTTTGAACTCTGGATCTCGATCTCCCATAAAATGGGTTCAAGAAGTGCCTATGAAAAGACCGACAACATAATGGTGTGGAAGACCTTCGATTTGGTGCTTACTGAAATTACCTTTTAATACTAGGATGGTTTGCATAATTTACAAAGGTAACTGCAGCAATGCTTATGCGTCCGTAAATCTCGACAGAACCGACCCATCTGGTGTCACCGGAAACCCAAAGTTAAATAATTGTTCAGCATGATCTTTGTCTTCTTATCAAAAGTAGTCGTAACAGCTGTTTCAATGCGTTTAGCTTCAAATCTTACCTACGGACATTCGTTGAGCGCAGTTAATGACCTTCTACAGCTTTTCCTTATGTCCCTTCATAATAACAGCATCTACTACGTATTTCATGTTAGCATGCCGGCCGCCACCAACGATATCCACTCCGATGTGTGCTACCGTGTAATTAGCAAACATAGCATCGACATATTTAAACTATGTTTGGTCAATGCCACATCCTTGTCAAACGTCTGAGCAATTATCATAAGGTTCAGTAAGACTAATCAATGCGATTTCACGCCGATGAGTCAGTAAAACGGGCTTCATTCATAGTACGCCACAGTATCTTGTGTAATACAGAATGGGGAGACGCGGAGAAGTCTGGGAAGTAATTATAGTATTCACCGGTATTGATGGTACAAATTGAAATGACAATTTAGTGCATCAATTTGGTCTACGCATTCCTCTTCTGGTCGAAATCGTGCCTCGGTTAGCTTAAAAAGTTTTTCTCGCTCTTCCAGAACCCTTTCAGAGTAATATTAGTGACTACCTTTAATGTCGTACAGGGCGAAATTTTAATTGGATCATGCTGGCCGGAAGACTGCGATCAGTTACATTTATTGAACCACTAGAGGACTAGTGATATGCTCTCGTGTCCTGCAAACAAATCATTTATCTGTTTATTAGAATGCGAGCGGTTAGACTTCCGGCCCGTCCGCATGAGTTACATTGGTACGCATTGTGGAAATATACTGCTTGTTGTGCTGAGAAGTTTAATTCACTACAACTACGCTAATGCTTAGTGAAAAGATAGAGAGCCTGTTTCCGTTACACAACTATTTTCGGCCAGAATCTATTTTCCTACAGCTACATTTTCCGCGTTAAATTATCCGAAACTGGCTTAAGTCCATAAACCATATTTGTAAACTCTTGAACAAAATTCTCTATTAGAAGTATTGTACAAGTTGATGCCCCGAAGAGCCAGATTGCCCACACCGAGCCTAGCATAGACCGAACAAGATTTCAATAATAATTTCTCTGCAGCATTGGATAGCAAAAAAGCAATGTCATACCCGGATGGATTACTCGCACTGTGATTGAAAATGGATTGCCTTTTCCCGTGAAATAGGCCCGAACGAGACTCATTGTGAAGCGCTCACAGGACATTTGGTCTCCGTGAGGCAATAATTACGTTTTTGTAATAAAAAATGGCGTGTCAATTTTCCTTGCTTTGGCTTTTTGGCATGCAAGTACGGAAAATGCTGAAACTCGTCGGCAAAATCGATTGAACATTGATAATTTGATTAAATTAAGGTTAATTGTATGCATCTGATACTTGCAATGTGCACGATGATATCACTGCTAAGAATGATAGAGCTCTGACGATCGTCAGGCAATAAATGTCTATGGCATTAGGTAATATGCGATGAAGTGTATCATAGTAATTCGCTTGTAGGTCTTTCATTTTCTCTGTATGACTGCATCAGCATCGTTCATTACGTAATAACCATCATGCTTTAATCTTCTTTCTAGTTGTATAACGGATATTCGCGCTGATAGTACTACGTCTCAGCGCTTCACGGTAATTAAATATTATCGATGCTAGATTCCGACCAGAAAGGGGTTTTGTATATACCATATTCTTACCTCTGGGAGGTTATTTGAATTCCGAGATGTATATCGCCGTCTCATTTTCTTATATTCTATCTCAAAATACTATGTCCACATTAGTTTTCAAATATAACTCGATATCTTTACGCTAATACTCGTGACCGCGTCACGATCTACAATTATTTGTCACATTGTTGCTACCAGCAACAGCGTCCGTCTGGATGCTGACGAAAAGTTCTTTTAGGTGGTAGATTATCTGACCTCAACTAAGGCAACTGAAAATCCGCGCAGACCGCGAAGGACAGATTTGCAAACGTCATTCAGTCTTACGTTGTGAACTGCACACTCTCGATATTTAATACGTAAATCAGACTGCATAAAATCAATAATTGCATGTCAATTTAACCTTTAAATGCTATTCGGTTGATCCTTCCTGGCCACATTAATTCGATATATATATATATATATATATATATATATATATATATATATATATATATATATATTTATAATTAGGAATACAGAAAACATTAATAACAAAATGGATAAAGGCCATTTATTTCGTGAATACTAATCATCTCTTATACAATCATACATATTTATACATTTTAGGTTTTCAATTGATTATGCTAGTGGTAACAAATGGCATGGACATTTATAAAAGCATATATATATATATATATATATATATATATATATATATATATATATATATATATATATATATACTCTCTCTCTCTCTCTATATATATAAGCTTCTGTCTGGAAAATGTGTTTTCGGGAAGATTATACAATTACATTTGTGTCGTATAGTCGTGAAGGAAAATAGCATGGACGATGAATTCCTGTCATTTTTATTTTACTTTTACTAGATCGCCTTAAATGTTATTTCTATTTGTTGAAAAATTAATCTGGTTTCGTAGTTTTAGTTTTTTTTTACAAAATTCATCCTTTTTTGCTCACAACTATTTTAATTATCCAGGGTAGCATTTTCGTCCGCTTATTGAAATTTTTTTCAACGTAACTTTATACGTAATAGAAGGTTTTACGTGCAAAATTACTGTCTGCTGGTAGCTTATTTTTCAACTACATCAGATCGTTATCACTGTCATGATTATGATCCGTGTTCTTCGCATCATCATCATCATCATCATCATCATTATCATCATGGACAGAAATGCATCAGTATTTTTTTAAGATGACGCTTCACTGTTGCATATCTACAAATAAACAATTGTATGTGGACTTTCACCATCATTACAGACATAAATACAGTAGCCTATAATAACTTATGCTCTACTGTCATATAATATGACGTGATACGGTGAAAGCCGCAAGGAAGCTGTATTTCTGATGTTGCCTTGCCCTAATGCTGACTTGGTCACAATGGGGTTGTGCAGATGTTTAGTTTGCCTCACTTCCTACTGTAGGCCTATTGATATATATATATATATATATATATATATATATATATATATATATATATATATATATATATATACTTAAAGTAACTAGGTACTCTCTCTCTCTTTCTCTTTCAAGTTTCACTAATAATTTGGGTCTAAATTTTTATTTTTGTCGTTATTTAAATATATATTTTTCCCCGCTTCTTATATGGCAGAGAAATATTAGTGGCTTTTGGCTTTTGGCTTTTGTATCGCTGTGCATGATGGTGAAGATGTCATAATCATTTAATTTATTTAGAAGCATAAAATTTTCAAAGAAATGTAATGAGTGGAAAATCTAGTTCAGATTGCGATATCTGCCTAGGTAGCCTAAGCGTCTACACAATATCATTATGTCAAAATCAGTTTTACATCAAGACGACTACGGTAATACATCTTGGGTTTTTCACTGTATCGTTCTATGAACACCACAAAGTCTCCCAGTTTACTCTGTCAAACTATGAAAATAGAGTTAAGAAGATGATTTAACTAGAAATCTTCAACAGGATCGCCACAACTCGATTTGGTGTCATATCGCGCAGAGTTTCCAACCAAGAACTAGTATAGCATCTGGACATCATCCCGAGAGACGAACGAGTTTGTTGTCATTAAATTTTATTGTAGCTAACTTTATCTGATTCTATAATGTCAGTTTCTATCCACCTTGTCTTATTTATTCGTTGGCCGTTCTAAAAATACGTCTACGGATGTCAGCGTTGCTTATTCGTTGTTGGTGGCATTTATGGGTTATGCTTCCCAAGCAACAGTTCTCAAATGCCAGTATGTATCTACGGTCTCCATCTCTAACGGGTCAAGTTTCACTTTTGTGTAACAAATCTTCGCTTAGAGAATCATTGTACACTCGACCTTAAATGAAAAGAGAAATACTTCAATTTTTCCATAAGTAGAGGTTCCCATTTTCACTTCGTCACTCATATGGCCTGAGTTATTGATAAAGCTACCAAGATATATAAACCTGCCAGCTGTGTCCTTATCTTCAATTCGAAGCCGAAGAGTTGAAACGAATGATGAGTAAGCCTATTAGAGTATATGACCTTTATATGATGAGAATTCCATATCTAAATGCAGAACGATGACTGCTAATCGATTGTATGTGACCTAGGCAGAATTTTGGTTGTTAAATAGTATTATTTCGTCTGAATAGTCAACATCGATTAATCTACCGCCAGTATACAGATTTCGTCCTTATTGAGAGCTCGTCACGTACTGTCCAGAATTTGCCACGGTTCGAACCATGTCCGCGGCAAATTTTGGGCAGTACGCAATGAGTTCGCAATAAGGACGAAACCAGTCCACTGGTTGAATTGCCTTTTCAACACTACAATATTTAGTTTATACTGACAAAGGTATGTACATAAAGGATCAGAAACTTGATTCTAGTAATTGTTATCACCGACGCGCAACCAATTTTCGTTTCATTATATTGGTGTCTGCAGTAGTTTGATTTCGATTTTCCACTCTGCCCGACTAAACAGATAAAGCGACTTTTTTATCCTGCGCGCCGGCCGATGCAGTTTAATTTGGTTTTGCTCTTGTTATTCAAGGTTATTTATGGACTGGAACTTAACACGAGGTCGGCCATTCCTAATGAGGACGGTTTGTAGTTAGTTTTCCTTGCCTTAGATGAATTGCCAACCTAGACGGGCGAGCACTATCGGCCAATGCGCCAGTAGTCAAAGATTCCTTTTGTAGGCAAAATTTGCCATTCGCGTCTGACACGCATGCTTTCAATCCTTCACTGCCTATTTAACACTAAAATCTAGTGCAGATTTATACCGATCTCGAGGCTTCGCATGGATCGAGGAGATTGCTTCACGCCATTAGACCATGCAGGGTTTCTGTTGCCATTCCCAGGCTGCCTAGCTTGTACCTGCCAGTCGTCAGGCTGGAAATTTCCATGGCTACGAGCCGAATTGTTTAAACGGGATTGGGCGTTCAGAAAGGGAGGCAGGCTGTGGACATGAGTCGATTATAGGAGCATTTTGTACCGATTCAACAGTTGTTGAACGTTACAATGGCTACGGTTTTATAAGAACATAGATCCAGGCATCCGCACAATAGTATTTAGCAATATAAATGAAAAATCCAGGTCTTCCCCCGAACCAATGGAGAACCAATAAAGGTAGCAAGAACTATTCTTTGATACTAAAGAGGTTGCGTCGTCAGTTTTGTACTTCTTACCTAAATCTAGTGCAGGATGACAGCTACTGACAGCTTCACTTCATTTTACGCGAGTAGTACTTCGTATGTAAAGCATGCCGTCTTTATATGTTTCATTGATAGTAAACTTTGTCTTTCAGTTGCTGATTATGGAAGCCTTGCTATATTTTTGACCGAATGTTCATTATATCCAAATAACGCGTTATGCGCTGTACAACAATTGCAATGGAACTCCATACGATCTTGGATTACTATACAACTCATGGTACTTTAGAACCACAAGGAACACGCTTTTCTAATAGTTATGTTTGTTCCAGAAGTATATATATATATATATATATATATATATATATATATATATATTCAATTAACTAATAGATATTGATTTCCCAGTAACAAATCAGTTTCAAATAGCATAGGACTCATCTGTAGAAGCTGACACTAATATAAAAACTCAAGGTTTATTTTGCCGCGAAACGCGGGGCAGTGGAACTGTGCAATCTCCTAGACGTGTGTATCCAAGCAGCAATAGACTTAACTTCATATGGTGTGCTCGGCAATGCGAATATGTGCCATATCTGTTAGGTATATCAACACGGGCTTTGAGGATAGGCTAAGTTTCACCAAAATTGAGTTTAACAAGTAATTCTGAACACAGGCCTTTTACTCTGGACTCGATCGGTATCAGTTATTTGGTTTCATGAAATATACTATCATTGTCGGATGGAACTTCGTTAGCCTATTCATCATAAAGTTAAATTTTAGTTTACACGATTAGGATGTCATCAGCATTATTCCTTAGCTAACTTAGGTATGTTCGATTTTCTTTATCAGCTTTTTGAAAAATTGTTTTTTTTGTTGGCAATCGAAAAATTCGCTGACTCTCAAACTCGTATTTCAAACGATTTGTGCAGCTTTGAAATCCATAGGCTACACACGAATACTTATCTAGATAAATGCATCTGTGCATGAAATGTGCCCATGTATTTAAACAATTGTTCCGGCACTCGTAAACCATAGGCGAATTAATGCTATAATCAAGTCCATCACACTTTTAGAAGCAAATACTTGTTAACTTATTTTCGTTCTCGCTGCCTGTTTCTTCTTCTTTGTTCACCTCCTTCCATTTCATTTTGTGGTTCTTTAACGCCTTGCTTACTTCGTATACGCACGTTTTCTAATGTTTGCTCCAGTTGTGTGCTCGAGAAGCGTACACACTGTTACAAATTGGGGAAATTCTTTAATTCAAGTCAATACAATTATAACCAGTCGCGCAACTAAACTAAACTGTTGTCTGTCACAGGTAATGACGCGTTTCAGGGTTTTTTCAAGCATGCTCATAACTTTTTGTTCTATCTGTTATCTACTAATGAATGCGTCCATGTGGGCGTTTATGTGCTGTTATACTTGTGTCAAATTTGTAGAAAAAATTAACGCTACAATTATTTTTTTTAAAAACAACTGTTGACAATTCAGGCAATTGTTTTACTCCAGTTTGCCTACTTGAGATAAGCATCAACAGACTTTTTTGAAGTCATACAATACGGCTAAACTTCCATCAGTCGCACGTAGTGAAGCGTTTCAGGCAATTTTTTGCAAAGAACGCTGGTGACACTGCTTTTTGTCTAATTTTTGACATGCTATCGCATGCGTTTATGTGGGCGTTTATGAGTCCTTATACTTGTGTCTCATGTGTAAAACTTGAAGAGAAAAAAATCCAAGCTGCTTGTTAATTGCAGCAAACTTTAATCTATTCACTCACCCACCTTGTTTTTGTCTTTATCTCAATTGATTTTTTCGGAATTCCTGGCTGTATTCTCTTTTCGCTTATGCTCTTTATACATGAGCATGCGTTACAGTCTTCTCCTGACATACTACTTTTGATACTTATTGCGTTGCAACTATGTCAGTGCTCTGTGCCAAGTTACGAACAATAAACCCATTGAATTGCTCCATAAATCACTCACAATTATTTGTTTTAAATTGTATTTTGTCCTTGTTATTATTATTTTAAGTGTAAACATTTTTTAATGATTACGTGGCAGTGAGACGTCAGTTATTAATTTCTGTTTAATCAATGCCTGTGTTTATGATGATGAATGCTAGCTAAGATGTCATATTTCATTGCGGTTTGTCTAGTTCTACGAGACGTGTTTCTGTACCGTTTTAGGCCTATGTCTCACGGTATTCTTTTTGTATGTCTTGTTCATCGTACCTAACCGATTATTTCCGTAATTTTCTTGTTAAATGTCAACTCTCTCTCTCTCTCTCTCTCTCTCTCCTTTCCCACTGTTATTTTCTCGCAAGCATTCATTTTTGCCTTATTCAGCGTTCTCGTGTTTGCTTATGATGTGTTCAACCTTGTTCTGTTTAAGCTCATGCTAATATCACTTTTCATTTTTCTCCTGCAATTGTTATGTGTCTTCTCTATTTTTCAAGCGTCTGTACTCTGTTTCTTTCTAATTCTGTAGTTCTTTTCATTATCATCGTTTTTTTTCAATTTTATTTTCAACTAGGCATAACACCAATATCCCAAGACATGCCAAACGACGGCTTGTATATAGTTTTCGCCACTTCGAATAGGTGTGTGCACACACTCGTCTGTTCCCATGCCCACTCAAACGTTCTTGTACTACTGTCATCTACATACTATCTACCTACCGCATCAGCTATCAGCCCATCTGCAGCCTCAAGCATATGCCTCGTTTCTACCCCTGTCTCTCTCTCTCTCTCTCTCTCTCTCTCTCTACTGCGCTTTGTTCTCACACACGATACTGTCTTCAGCCGAAATGAATTTATGCCTTCTTAAAGAGAAAGCATTTCCTTTAATATCGTTTTAATTTAGTTTTTTTGTAAATCTGTGGTATTTTAATGTCTTCTAGAATTTTGTTTATTCTTTCCCGTCCTAAAGGTAAATTCCAGAGACTTAAGTATTGTTATTGCTGTTCTGTGTGTTTAAAATGGTTTCACAGATTATTCACAAGATTATCCATATTAACGCTGCCTTCCCTTAGTTTTACTCAGACACTGGCAATCGTACTATCGGCATTTTTGTGACTTCTCTCTATTTTTTATTGTTTACCACTGTCGGTTTTTCTCATGCAGATTATTTTTCTTGTACTCTGTCCTAATCATACTTTATAAGTTATACAATTAAACAATCACTGATTGCGCGAACAGTGATAAAAACAAGTTTGCGAACTTAAATAAGCACCAATAACATTGTATTGATCCAGTCCAACAACTAATCATAATTCGTCTACGCAACAATCTCCAAAGCGGAGATTTGTGGTGATTGTCTGCTTGTTGATCTCGAATATGCTGGCATTGGTGTGCTAGGGTTTGAAACGGAGACCCAGCGCCAGAAAGCCATTAATTGAGCTCAATCAAAGCCCGTCTGATACTGTATGAAGCTTAACGTCCTGAAAACTGTCGTTATTGCCCATTTCGCTCTGGAGACTAAGATCGCTTTGCTCTGCATGTGTTAATATGTCTGAAATCATTCATTTACCTAGGATCTCTAATGATATAAGGTGGACCGGATTTTGCCGAGATATGCAAACGTATCAGCTGTTTGGGAGTTATTTTCGGTAAAATGTAAAAACTACTTTGGAAGCGTCCATCTATTTCACTAAATATCAAGTCCAAGATCTTCAATTTAAGCACACTGCGGTCCTCCTGTATGCTGCGAAGTTTAGGAAGATGGCCAAATACATTGCCATCTCCTTGACAGGTTTGTAAATCTGCCTATTCTGTAGGTTTAGTTAAGATTATCATAAGGCATTAGTCAAGAGCAAACTTTACGAACTGACCTATTTTTTGAGCCTCTCCTAGTTATGGAACGTCGATTTCACCGATCAGGGTACTGTTTCAGAAGGCTAGTTACACTATTTCTGATGGATGGCTGAAGTCGCAGAATGGGTACACCAGTAATCTCGTAGCAGGATAATATTATTTGCGATACGGATCAGTTAATCACGCCGTACGGTATCCTCAATAAACAAGGGAGATTTAAACTGGAGAATATCAATTGGAGTGGAAAATTGTTTTCAGTAGGGTGCTAATTAATAATATATCATTGGCACAGGCTCCTTGGGACCCACTGAACTAGAGATTTACATCTCTGTTTATGTATGTATGTATGCATGTATGTATGTATATGTATGTATGTATGTGTGTATATGTATGTATGTATATATGTGTGTATGTATGTATGTATGTGTGTATGTGTATATATATGTGTGTGTGTGTGTATGTATATATATGTGTGTGTGTGTATGTGTATGTATGTATGTATATATGTGTATGTGTATATATGTATATATGTATGTGTGTGTGTATGTATGTATGTATGTATGTATATATGTGTATATGTGTATGTATGTATGCATTTTTGTATTATTAATATTTGTTTCAAGGTTTATTATTCCAATTTGTAAATATTATTCAATTGCTTATCTAGAAATTTTATTTCATTTGATTCACATTTCTATATTTAATTTATTTTTCAAACGTTATAAAATTGGGAACATCTGTATTCTCTGCTTTCCGACTCCTTCGTGTTCATGCTTATTACACTATTTTCATGCAGTAAGTAAAGAGGCCTGGCAAAGTATTGTGCATCACAGGCGATCTACAGAGTTAGACCTAGTCCGCCAGTTGGACGCCAAGAACCCTTACATTCTCGGTCGGCAATTCACTCCTGTTAATCAAAGCGCCAATGGCCATATCAAAGGAGGCGACCAGTTGGAGACAGGATATGTCAGCGATGCTACTTCAGAAACTGGACGAGGTGAGTCAATTTCGTATGTCCCGTTAACCATGGATTCCGCGTGCAATATTTAATCATTATTTTGCCCAAATTGTTTCTATTTGCTATGATTGGCTTTTGTACCGACTATAGCCAACACTGTCTGGTCAGCTAAGCGTCGTAATGCATGAATCAGGGGGTTGCAATTTGCAAGTTTGACTATCTTATTCGGCAGTGGGATCTGGTCCATGAAGGCCAATTGCGCTGCCTGTCACATTTTCTGAGATGGCCATTCAAAATTCTTGCTCGCCACCATACTAAAGCTACTCCTGTGGATGGCTGGAATTACAGAAGAGATAGACCAGATATCTCATCACACTGCGGGTATCTATTGAAGAACAGATTCCATTCGGAATTTACATGTCGTCGTGAATTGGCATTACAAGTTTTAGATAAGAATTGTTTCTATCATTTATTGGCAAGTCACATTTTTTGGTGGACTTCGTCTTGTTTGCGGACGATATGTTTGTAATGACCCATGCCTGTTGAACCACTGCAAATTGCTCAATCGTCCTATAGCCTACTCACCCCCCATAGTCTGACTTTATACTACAGACCTATTCCTGTTTACCGTAGGTACAGATAATACAATGCGACTAGAACGACTGTCCCAGTCCCATAAAGAAAACAAGACAAGCAAGTAACGGCTTTACTGACTTGATTTTGTGTCTGGAAATAGCCAGACATTGTTGTCTTATTCAGTGTGCAGTTATTCACAGACTACTTCAACAAGCGATTTATTCCAGTAAAAATATTTTATTTCGGAATGGTAGTCAAAAGTTAATATATAGGAGTATAGCAAGTAGTCTCTACACAACTCTTGATCTCACTCTGACCCTATCTACTCCGTTCTAGGTGATCTAATGGTCGACGAATTAATTTAATGGATGTACAAATAATGTATACATCTAGTTCCATATTCAAAGATTAAAACATAATTGGCAATTCTTTATTTAACCAGTCCTCGAACGACACCGTCGTAAAGACCATCCCCTCCTCAACGTGGTACGACGGTGTCAACCATGTTTCGATGATCGATCGTACATGGGCTAACGGGGCTATGGCGGTGGTGTCACCAGGGCGTGGTGGATTTCCGACCGGCAATCGGATCTCCTATAAAATACCACATGAGCCCGACGACGGCACCATGACTCGGCGTGTGTTCCCTGCCACAAAAGGGGACAACAGCCACAGGATTACATGGACTCCTGGACAGTACCCCGTACTTCCGAATGGCGAATGAGCTCTCAACAGCCACCGGCAACCATACAACTTACTGCTGCCTTGCAGACTGCGCTTGGATGTGCAAAGGCTAGAGGTGCGTCCTCGATCAAAAAGCCGAGTGGTGAGGGGACACCACTTGTACCAAATTCCCAAGAAACTCCATGAAAATGTCACAATCTATGAATACCGTTCATGCTACGGCGTCCCCGGCAAGCGACGCGCCCTGTGCTCCCCCAGAGGCTAGGGTGTCAAGTGAAAAGCTATCTGGTTTTATCAGCGCGAAAACACCTATTTATTTCGGGTGTTGGAATGTTCGAACATTGCTTGATATCGGCAGCCAAGCAATCACGGCCAAATCTTTATATGACTACCAGATTGAAGTTGCATGCCTGTCTGAAGTCCGACTGCCCGGCACGGGATCAACGAAGATAAAAGTACCGTCGGCAGAATCAACATACTGATGCATCACAGCGGACCAGTTGACGGGTCCGGACAACACGGTGTAGCCATTTTACTTGGTCCTACAGCGCAGAGAGCCATGCTGGCTTGGAATCCTGTATCACCGAGGATCGCAACGGTCCGACTGAGAGGGAAACCTTTTAACATCACAGTCGTAGCCGTCTACGCACCAACCCTCGCAGCTGATTCAGATGTGAAAGATGAGTTCTACGACCAATTGCAAGAGACCATCAACGGAATTTCCAGAGGCGACATACTGTTTGTTGCTGGTGACTGGAACGCACGAACAGGACCTTCTGACTCATCCACCAGACACATACTGGGAAAGTTTGGTCTAGGTGAGCGCTGCGAGAACGGAGCACGACTTATCAGCTTTGCAGAAGTCAACCATATGTGCGTTACCAATACGCGTTTCCAACACCCTCGGAAGCATTTGCTCACCTGGTATTCAAACGATGGTCACACAGCCAATCAGATCGACTACATTCTGGTACGGTCGCGTTGGATGTCTTCTGTCGAAGATTGCAGGTCATACCGAGGAGCTGAAACTGGCAACCGAGGAGGGTCCGACCACACTCTAGTACGTGCCAAATTGAGGCTCCATCTCAAGTCCCGACGGCGCCGTCAACCTACGAAACGCCTGAATGTTGCTGCCCTAACGGACCCATCCCGTTGTACAGCGCTATCTGCCTCAA
>JAQBSW010003012.1:0-91096 GCA_029291075.1 Eudiplozoon nipponicum
AAAACAACGGTTATGAAAATGTACACACACACACATATGTGACACGCGAATATCTAATGAAAGGTCAGTCTGAGGTATATAAATATTATGACTAGAGGAAATAACACACTTGCTTCATTTGTTTCGTGAAATGCAACTGATGAAGGCCTACGGTAAGCAAGGCCGAAATATTTTGCTGAAAGAAAATTACTGGAACAATGAAAGCTGCGTTAGTCAAAACGCAGATCAGGTGATTTGCTTTGTTGTTGCGGCTGGTTAAATACATCATCATTGTTACTCCTATTAAATAACGAAGGTAGCCATTAGACACAGTCAGTTTAAATCCAACTCTCTGCGTTTTATATATATATTAATTTAAGGCTTCTTGGTGTCAATAACCTTAAGATACCAATTTTCATTCGATACGGATGAATTAACTTGAAACTTATAATGATTATAAAATAAGTATACTTCCTTTAAATATATTTCTCATTTTTGACTATTTCCAACTAATTTAACATCCAAAATAGGTAAATTACCCAATGGCTCTCTTTCAATCTTCAATTGGAATTCGTTTATGTGTCTAGTTAAGTTCTAAAAAATACGCTATCTTCATCGCCATTATCACAGATAACAAAAATATCATCCAAGAAATGTTATTACAATTTGAGCTTGTCGAAGTGATTTTTTCCAAGTAACGTATGACGATTATTTTCTATTGGAACCAAAAGGCCGTCCTATTGGGGCACCTCTGAATTTTTTTAGAGAATTCTTTCTAAACGTAAAATCGTAGAGTACATGCATGTACCCGTCATCTCAAAAATGTGCCCAATCGTCAATTTACTTACTACAGATTCCAACGAATTATCAATAAAAGTACGTCAAAAACAACCCAATGCTTCAGGTGTCAGTATATTTGTGCTCATTTTTACCACATCCAATCTCCCCAGCCTATCACTCTCCTCGAGTATACTTCCGTCAACGATTTTAAATAAAATAAGCATTCACTAAGAAGTAGGGCCATTTTCTTATTCTATGACACTTTAAATGCTGGGAAGTACTGGACATAAACAATAGTTCTTAATGTGTAACAGAGTTTATGGAATTTTATGAAACCACACCCACTGATTGCAACTGTATCTCTAATAACTTACCATTATTGTATAAAGCAAATTGTCACTCATTTTCATTGTTTCCCATTAGAATATGCGCAATAGTACCTTCAAAAACGTTTGTCTAGAAATTCTATTGAATCATGATAGTCTTTAAGCAGAATTAATGGATCAATAACAGGATTTCAGCCAATTGCACAGATTAATTCAAATTATTGATGGACTTAAACTGTTTTAGGCGTACTGTGACAAATCGACAGCATTCAAGTGAGTGTTAACTGCATTCATCTCGTAGCAACACTAGAACGGCTAAGACAATTTTCGCAGAAATGAACTAACAGCCAGTCACGTATGTTTTTTGCGATTTTATCAGTTGTAATCAAATCAAGTATGCATTAACTCAGATGTAAAAAACAGATGATTTTCGCAGTTAATGAAAGAGCGTTTGTCACCAATTGTGGAGAATTTAACTGCAGCGAAATTGGCAATAACCTATTCACGCACAAATTTATGGACGTTTCCCAAGTAGTATGAAGTTTGCAAAGCATTATTTTGTTCAAGGCTGCATGGCCTGCAGACAGACTCAAATTCTGCTAAATATTGTACTTTTTAGTCTAATATTGGTACGATCACTGGCATCACTGATAAAATGTATGATGGTATTAGGGTCTACTCGAAGTCCGCAATCTCGTCTTTAAAAATACCTTTTACCTATTCAGAATAACATAATTTCGACCAATTTTCAAAAACCGTATTAAAGCCGGAGTTTAATTGAAGACAACTCATTATCTGCATGAATATTACCTCAACGACTGCATTTGTTTCTGAATTAAAGCGAACACATAAAATCCTATAATGAGAATAACCTACCATAGTAACAGGAATTATGATTTGCTGTATAAAAGTGCCCATTCGATTTGAAACAATAAGTTATGTAAAATAAGTTGTTTTTCTTTATGTATGTACATTAGGTAATGTAAGTGCTTCTAAATTAATGTCAAAACCCATTTGAGAAAAAAATAAATTTTACCAGCTCCTTATTTTTTGTTGAATAAATCCAAACTAGCTACTTAATGTCTACTGCTAAAAAGAATATACAATTATAGGCAGAAATAGCTAGGCACTTTATGCCATTAATACAATAATCCAAATTTTAAATTTTTAAAATTATTCTCATTTAAAAAAATCATTTATTTGATTACGCATACCTTTGATTAATAACACTTTGACACATTTTTAAATGTTTACAAAAATTTCTGTCCAACAAATTCTAAAATCTGAATCAGCATATTCAAACAATCTTCAGTATTTCATTAAGGATTTATATATATATATATATATATATATATATATATATATATATATCAGATATAGGAGTACATATTTAGGACAACAATAACTGTTTTACAATAATGCTAAATAATATACATGATAATGCATAAATTGTACTTGGAAAAAAGAACATTACTGTTTTTCCTTCAAAACAACAAACTAATGTGCTTACAACAGAAAAATGACAATCATATTTTCATTATGTGGTTTCAAAAAGTCAACCAAATTATATTAAGCAAAATTTATTCTTGTTAGCTCAGAAACGGAGTTAATTTTACAGCTACGTTGCAAGGATTACACAGTTTGCGTTTCAGATGATAAACAATCCGAGCTATCAATCCATCGACACAAGTTCAAGTCCAGGTGAACCATCATAACTAACTGAAAAACTAATATGCGCTCAACCTACATACCAGCGAAAACTTATACGAATGATTTTTTTGCAGAAGCTACAAGGCTGTAAAATACAATAACGATCATAAATTGCGAATATACAACAAGTTAGAACTAATCTTAGCAATTTACAGGTCACATCAGCCGCATGAATAGCACCAATTTCCAAAAAGACAATTTCAGCAAATGCGGACGTCAAAAGCTTTCACTTTAAATGACTTTGAAGATAAGAATGTATCGCCATATTTGCATTTATAATAAGGGACAAGTGTGTCTCCACAATTATAAAAAAACGATAAGTAATGCGGGAAATATTCGAGAAATCGGATTCATAATGTGAATATGAGCACTATAAATAATCAATTTAGCTATATTCAAGCTCTGATGGATGCAAACATTTAGAGACTAGCAGACAATAAAAAATTAAACAACGCCTGAAAGACAAAAAATTATGACGTAAGTAGCATGTACAAAAATCATGGCCATATAAAACTTTGGCAACACAAATATAGAAAAGGCATCTAGATGTTAGGTGAGTATAACTCACTTCATACTTCACAAAAATTGAAATTGCGGAAGTCTATCAAACACCAAAAGAAAAAGTTTGGACTAAAATTTTGCCGTGAAAACCCTACTGTAATAAATATTTTAGTTAAGATCGCCTGCGGCATTATTTGGAAGTAATTTGACAGCAAAATAAATAACTTGTCAATTAAATAAATAGAAAATACTTTGGCAACACACTCTGCGGGAAAGTCACTGGCTAAGAAGCGTGTTATGATAATCTTTGTACTATGTGGAGTAATGTTAAAAGAAAAATTTTCAAACAAAATTACTAAAAAGCAAAAATAAAATATATACGAAAAATAAGACGATAAAATAGAAGTTTGGCGCAAAGAAATTTTCGACGCACAATGCTTATAAAGTGACAGAACTATGCTGTGTCTCATTCAAAATCTCAAACACAACGATTGTATTATATTTTAAACTGTATTCTAACCAAAAATGCATAACATTAATTGTCATTTTATATATAAATATATATCATTCTGCATTGTGGGAAATTCAGAAAACAAATATTACATATACGATATCCGTAAACGCAACTAATAATGACTACCGAAATAATACACGAAAACATTATATCGTACCCTGATACCAATACAAAACATTTGGCCGCATGGACATGATAAAGCATATAAAATGACATTTAGATATTCAGAAATAAACTTAAAGCACAGTTAAAATTGTAATGACAATTAATTATATAGCAAAGGTTATAATGTAAGCTGTGTACATGCGGTATTTAGCTCGTGAAACAGTGCAGTTTAAAAGGTAACATTTTGTTTTATATCAGTTGAAACTATTTCCACATACGTCAATTCCTCAACTAACGATCGTGCATCCGTTTCTAAAAGCATCCACACATACACACACACGCAAACAGACACACTTAACTTTTTATAAAAATTTGATCGATGCTTCCAGCAGCTACTCACCTTCTGAGCAAGTAAATATAGGGAAAACCTGAGAATAGAGAAAATTAAAACCAGCAACACTATTCTTTTTTCCATGTCTCAGATTACACCTTTATTAGAGCAGCTTTCACGAGTCGGACTCAGAATATGTATAAGCACTTGATAAATGGTGAACAATCAATTCACACCAAAATTATGACAGTGAAATTGATTGACTTACAAGAGCCTAACTTTTTGTTTCAATTCAGTAAGAGAAGGCGAAATACGTTAACGCTGTTAAGATCACAAATCTTCAGATTTTTTAATGAAAAATTTTAATGTTACCATCTTGTAAACCCGTAACTTATTATTAGGAAAATGATACTAGAATACATACAACATATTTTATAGCAAAGATTTAAGCCAAATCAGGTGTATCGTATACACAAGTGATGCGACAAAAATAATTTATTTTTATAACGACATGACATTTAAGCAGGAATTAAATTATGCTAATGTTAAACGTTTATGGGACCTAAAAACGAAGACACTTGTGTTGTGAACTAGTTTTCAATGACAGCACGTAAGCCGCCACACCGTAAGACATAGTGGATGACCAAGAACTTAACGGACGAGAACATATAATTTAACAAACGCAAATGCACAGTCTAGACAAGGCGATAAATCCTCCGAATGGCTAATCTAATCGTTTCACTTTATGCACTAAAACTGAGAATCAAAATTTTTGTGCGAGTAAAAGTTCTGTCAATACGGGGAGGTAGTAAACAACATAAAAACGTTTTGTTAACCGCACTAAATATCTCAGATGCACGTCATTAAATTAAGAAATAGTTTCTAGTAGACCTTAGCGCCAAGTTATATTAAATGATCTAGAAAAATGACTTCATGAAACTAAAATTTGGTTACGCTTGAAATTTCTCACTAAAACAGAATCAAATTCTCCAATTTGCTGATCCCATACCATCCAAATTGAATGAAATGGGTTCAGCCCTAAGCAGGCTGATTAATCGTCTATAGAATAGACTAAAACCATAACCTACTTGGTGGAATGATCAGTAATTCCTCAGAATTTTAAGGTATCATACGAGCAGTGTAGAAAGAAATTCCGTTATATCAATATATATATATATATATATATATATATATATATATATATATATATAATTTTATGTGCATGCCTATTAATAAACAATTGCTCAAAGAACTGCATATACGAGACTGCATGCACCCATTTCATATAGAACACACATACAATCACACATATACGTATATATATATATATATATATATATATATATATATATATATATATATATATATATATATATCCACGCTGGTCGCCTGTCCTTGATAGACTGTACCTTTATATTTATTATTTATGTGTCCCTATGACTAAGCTCGACAAAATAACAAAGGTATTGTAAAAGTGACAAATGCAGAAAAACTAAGAAAGGGCAAACAGTGAGGCAATATTCTAAAGCTGTACGAGTGGCAAATATAATTACAAAAATTTAGCAGGGCTTGAATTAAACACCAAACCAATTGTACTTAACCAGTCGTCAAACAATATAGAAAATGGGATTGGATTTTACTTCAAGCTCGCAAACTTGACTTAAAGAAATGTTACCATCACCCGCGCAATCGTTGATTGTTTAATTTAGCCGGGCGTTTTAATGCATATATTACCTGATCCTTGTTTTTAATAGCAATGTTTAGTTCACAGTTCCTCTTGGTTAACAAAACGAGGATCTGGTAATTTCTGTATTAAAACGCCCTATTAAATTATACAATCAATGATTGCGCGGGTGGTGGTAACAATTCTTTAAATCAAGTTTGCTAACTTGACGTAAAAACCCAACCCATTTGCTATGTCGGTGCTGATGGTGGTCTTCAGAACAACGATCCGGTAAGTATACAATACTTAGCCTCGCAACAACTTATTTCTTTAATCGCATAAATTCTTATTAGAATTTGCACCAACAGAATAGCAGGCATCGATCGATTTAGCATAACTTAATAATTATGATTGTTGTTGCTTAGATAATTTCGCGTTGCCATTGCGTAGCTCCGTGTTTGAGCACTTCTTATGGACACACATACACGTATGCAGGCCTATTTAGGTATTAATCTGTTACTGAAATTACAATCGTTGCACTCCACACAGTTGTCCAGCAGAGTATTTAAAAAAGTAAAGTTAAAACGGATCCACTACACAAAACTCCTGCAACTGATTTACATTGTGCGTTAATCAAACATACATTTGACGATGATACACATTAATGGTCAATTTGGAAGGCATCGTTGAAACAATAGTATAGAATGACAAATAAACGTTGTGTTGTGCAAAAATGTTAAAAACTGTTCACAGCATAATTGCGCATTTTTAAAATACAGAATTCTTTCCATACGAATTTATCCTACCTGCACAATAAATCGTATTTCTTTAAAATTGAAGTTGACAAGGCCAGACTACAAATTCACTCTCCAGTAGGTTACATTTCCTATCTGAAAGAATAGTATACACATACCCGAGTGTAACTTCAGTCTAATTAGTAAACTACTGGGACTTATCTATGTACCTCAATGAGTTATTGTCAACTTGTATACATGTTATCTTCAAACACACTAGACAACTGTAAAAACAAAAGTTGAAATCATTTTTAAACACACGGGCCAATCCAACTAAAATATAAGTAGTTTTACAATATGCATATATAAATATATATATATATATATATATATATATATATATATATATATATAAATTGTACAACGTGATGTGCAAATCGCACGATAGTTAATAGCCAATTGTGGTAAACTGTTCTCTTCATATGCAATATAAGAACGATCCTTCTGTCACTTCGTCGAGCGTCAGATTCATGAGTATGAGTTCACACCAAAGAAAAGGAATATTGCTGGGCTGTTTTGTTGAAAGCATAGCCACGGCTAGGCAGGTTCATGTGACTCCCATCTGCACAACGGTCACGTCTAACGGTTGCTCAGTTCCTGCATACCTTGGACGATGCATAATGACCGCTGAATTAGTGGTCGACTCTTCCTTTTTTACCTACATCTGTATAATCGGGAGAAAAGGTGACAACTAATTCAGCGGTCATTAGGGTCTATAAAACTGTTAGGTGTGATTAATGTGCAGGTGGGCAACACAATCAATTTTCAAGCCGAGGCTCTGCTTTCAGCAATAATAGGCATATCGTTTGTCTAATGTACTGAAAGCAGAGCCTCGGATAGACGGGTAAATGTGTTGCCAACCTGCTCATTCATCACACTGAACGGTTTCGCAATCCCTAATGACCGCTAAATTAGTTGTCACCTTTTCTCCCGGTTCTACAGATGTAGGCAAAAAATGGAGAGCTGACTACAAATTCAGCAGTCATTATGCATCTTCCAAGGTATATAGGAACTGAGCAATCGTTAGGCGTGATCAATGTGCAAATGGACGTCACATGAACCTACCTAGCCGAGGCTCTGCTTTCAACCAAAGAGCTAAGCAATATTCTAACTCTTTCGTTGGTGAAATTCCATTTATCTTTGGAATGTACGCATACATATATATATATATATATATATATATATATATATATATATATATATATATATATATATATATGCATACAATCCAAAAACAAACATAATTTCAACAGATCAGATTTGCTAACAAATCAGCTGGGACAGACTCAAATGGGTCAAACACAAACAGAGTGCCAGTGTTAAAGTCGGCGGTGACGATCGTTGGTGGCAGATTAGCATTGTTATTTCTCAGTTTAGTAATACCCAGGTGGTCCTTGGCGACACCTTCGGCGGTGTCAGTATTGCAATTGTCCACTGTGCGGTGTTGAGATTGGTTCGGACTATCCAGCTGATCAGCATGATCATAGTTATGCGACGTGCAACGCGATTTGCTGACAAACAGCAACTTTGACGCCAAATCTCGCTTAGTTTGACCAATACCAGAACTGAAAACACGAATGATTCGACCCTCATCTGTCGACATGAAACAGATAAATCCCCCAAAAAAAACAAATTTACATGGTGAAATCAATAGAAAAACACCAAACCCATTGTATCTAACCAATCGCACAGCAGCAAAACCAGCGTGTCAACTTCCATGCTCATAATTAGGGCACGGCGACAAATTGACTTACGAGGATCACACCGAAATTTATATTTTGAGGTACGACAAATATATTTCGATTTCAAGAACGGTCCAATCGTGTAGTTTTCCAACACGGTGAGACTGGATAGATGAAATAGATTTGGTGTTTATCTCAAGCTAGCCACCGTGATTTGCAGAATGTTTAGGACCGTCCACGCGATCACCGATTGTTTAAATTTACAACTTTATTAGGCGTGGCGAAATTTGCGAGAAAATGTTATGTTCTTGACTGTATAGAAATTTAGCAGTCGCCATTCATGATCAAATACAGATGGCGTGTGAGTCTACAAGGCATGTGAGCCGCATATCTAACTTTCTATACATTTGATATAAAGCGCAGTTCGATTCTCGTAAGTCAGTTTGCTGTCGTGCTCTGATGATGGTCATGGCATTTGGAAATCCGTCAGTACGCGTGACTAACGGCGGTTTAGCCATGTTGTGCCACTGGCTAGAAAAAATTGGATTTGTGCCTACGTCAAGTTCGCAATCCTAATATTGAGAATAGTTTATTACTTTTTACACTTAATCTTATACATAATTGCATAGATATATCATTTCTAGGCAAAAAAGAATGTAAAATGACATTATTTTATCGCATTTGTATTTGTTACATTCAATTTGTGAATATAGTTTTTCGAAACTAGTACTTTATTAAATATGTTTACATGCGATAAACAATTGCACCACTTCAAAGCGAAAAAGCTGTCGAGTTTTTATGAACGACTGCAACCCACCTGAGTACTTCATGCTAAGGGAAAATAATGCCGACAGCCTTGCTCAGAACAATTAAGCGAACATCTGCTAAGCGGGCGGTAAAAAATAACTAAATCAAGGTTGCGATAATGATATAGACACCAGTTTAATTATCTACATACACTTTTCAGTATAGACTAAGCATTGCATAATGTGGAAAATAAAATTCACCCAATAGACTGGCCGCCTCCTTATTGAGAACGCTGTCAAGTAATTGTCGCGGACGGGGCACGAATCTGGACACGTCTTCTTCGGAATTTGTTGCTCTAACCACTGAGCAGGAAAATAATTGACAGTACGTTCCCGGTAATGACAAAACAGGTCTACTGAATTAGTTTACCCTTCTACATTATACAAAGCTTAGCTTGTACTGACAAGTTACGTATAGAAGGTGACTGGTGTTTAAATCAAGATTGCCACCTCGATTTAAATTATTGTTCAGAAAATATGCGTTACCTTTAGTAAAGATGGACAATAACATTAATTACACAGTGACTGCGTTGGATGAATGGAAAAGATTCATACGTGTAAAATTTTATCAGCTAAGTCTTACTCTTAGCATCATTGAAAATATCCCAGACGCAGATTCGATCAGACAATCCCGTCAGATATCGACCATCTTGCGACCAAACAAGGCGAACCAACCAGGCGTCGTTTACGCTGAGCATTTTGCATGTTTTCTACAAAAGTAGACAGATAATATAGAATATCTGTAATAGAGGACAGAAAAGCATTTCAAAGTATTCATGGAAAACTAAAAGATTTAAGGAATGTATGAAGCCTAAGTTTTCGGTTTCAGATTGACAACATTTGAACATAGTGAGTGCAAAAATACAAAACGGAGAGGCTAAAGCTAATCTGTATTCTTAGTGGTTTTCACGTTCAGTGTTTCGAAGTCTGTGCTCTAGCTGAAAGGTAATAGCACAAAATCATTAGAACACTTATATTTAATAAGGTTCAAACATACTGACATGAGCTGCTTATTAATATTTTTCCACACTATGCAAAATGTTAATTCAGTGCTTTGCTGTTTTTTAACAGGTTGACTATTTCATGGCATGTGGCATCATTTCCTCGTAATTTAGAGACTTTGAAAATTGGCGAAACTCGCACAGCGGAAATTATGCTGAGCGCATCGGCAGCCGCATTATCAATACCAGCTCGATGATGAATCGTTGAATTGTATGCCCCGATCTCTTCAATAGCTCCATGGACTCGCTTGTACTCAATAGTGGGTCGAAGAAGTGGATATGGACCGCCTTCTCAAACTTGTACTCGGTTAAGAGTTAAGTTACAATAGGTTCAATCATAGTGAGGTGGTCTCAACCAAGGAAATAAATCATTCTAACGGAGACACCATATTAATCAAATCGGTGTTTATATTTAATGGTCTTGATTGCTCGAAAGACCATGGCTGGCGAAACGTGGATCCAATCAGGATACTGGATGTCCCCTATGTCGAACATTTCAGCAGATTGGGTGAAAATGGAATAGGAATATACAAGATAACTCGGATTGTCATCGGCAAGGCTGGAGTCGTGCGAACCAGAGAAGTAGATGTTTGCTTTCTTGGACCTAAGGAAAAGTTAATTTTGATGATTGCGAGAATTTTTGACTAGAGTTAGAAGCCGTTTAATTGTGTTTCTTGATGTAGAACTCTTGCATATTGATCATTTATAAGATATGACCATGAATACGTCGTGCAAGTTTGTCGCGCGCCTTAAATACGGTGCCTAACTTGTTCGTCGTGCGTATGTACTTTAAAGAGGCAGCAGACATTAAGTTGGAGGATAAGAAATTATGAGCTAGTAAATTACGAAGAAAGGTTGTCTGTGATGACTAATTCTCTCCACATCAAAGATTTGGCTAAACACTTACCAATCAGTAAATCACCTGCATGTTTGTAAAAATTCTCTTTCTGCAAAAGATTGGTTCACAGGTTGTGTTTTCACTGTCTTGGTGGACATTCGCAAGTTTGGAGGTTTAAGATATTACAGAGATGTAAAGTCGTAAAGTCCATCCCCTCCTCAACGTGGTACGACGGTGTCAACCATGTCTCGATGGCCGATCGTACATAGGCTAACGGGGCTATGGCGGTGGTGTCACCAGGGCGTGGTGGATTTCCGACCGGCAATCGGATCTCTTATAAAATACCACATGAGCCCGACGACGGCACCATGACTCGGCGTGTGTTCCCCGCCACAAAAGGGTTCAACAGCCACAGGATTACATGGACTCCTGGACAGTACCCCGTACTTCCAAATGGCGAATGAGCTCTCAGCAGCCACCGGCAACCATGCAACTTACTGCTGCCTTGCAGACTGCGCTTGGATGTGCAAAGGCTATAGGTGCGTCCTCAATCAAAAAGCCGAGTGGTGAGGGGACACCACTTGTACCAAATTCCCAAGAAACTCCATTAAAATGTCACAATCTATGAATACCGATCATGCTACGGCGTCCCCGGCAAGCGACGCGCCCTGTGCTCCCCCAGAGGCTAGGGTGTCAAGTGAAAAGCTATCTGGTTTTATCAGCGCGAAAACACATATTTATTTCGGGTGTTGGAATGTTCGAACGCTGCTTGATATCGGCAGCCAAGCAATCACGGCCAAATCTTTATATGGCTACCAACCGCCCGGCATGGAGAGGTATAATCCGGGATATCAATGGAGCTGGCTTATTCTCCAAAAGGAGTCAGCCGCAGTAAAGTAAAGTAAAGTTGTACTTAATACCCAGTGACCACCGATGCAATAAAGCTTTGCGGTCGATAAAGACATCTATAAGTCCACCGATGATAATATATTTAAGTATTCGTAGTGCCAATTTCATTTCCAGTAGTTTTTTCGGTGACTGTATAGTTTTGTGCTGCCTTGGTGAGTGTGCAACTTTTATATTGCACCGGAAGTCCATCCGCTTGAAACAATATCCTTATGCCAATATTTGACGCATCTCTAACAATTAACATGCCACTTATCATCAAAGTAAAAATATTGGCAACTATTAATTTCTGTTTACAATGGGTAAACGCTTCTTGAAACTCCTCCATCCAACGAAATCGTATCGTGGCACTAGTTAAATTGAGCAAGCATTGTTGGGTTAATTACCTGATCTGCGTTTTGACTAAAGCAGCTTTCATTGTTCCAGTAATTTTCTTTCATCAATATATTTCGGTCAAGCTTACCGTAGGCCTTCATAAGTTGCATTTTACGAAACAAATGAAGCATTGTTGGGTTACTTCTATTCCCACGTGATATTGTCTATAGAGATTCACCAAACAAATAAACCGACAAAATTGTTTTCTAGTAGAGGGCACAAGATAATCCTTGATAGTATGTACGCTCAAATCTAAATGCATACAACACTCTGCCGAGACTAAGTGGCCCATGAACCGCACTTTTTCTGGATTAAAATGTAATTGCCATTTTACGGCATTTTGCAATATCTTCTGAAGCTGAGTACGTAATTGGTGTTCGGTAATGGCCCATATAACCCCAACGTCAATGTAAGCTGCAGCACAGGAAAAGTCGGACACAAAAGTCCATCATTCTTTGGAAAACTTCCGGCGCGTTCTTCAGACGAAATGGTTCCCGAATGAATTAGAAATGACCTCGGCGTCCCTGCACCACTATCTTACATCGGTCTTCGAGCCGAAAGCCAATTTTCTAAAAGCCTGCTATAGGTAAAGCACAGCAAACTACTCGCTTCAAGATAGCGGTAGAAACAGATCACGCAGAGCCCGTATGAGATACAATTCAGGTATCGTCACAGAGTTTAATTGCTTGAAATCAGGTTCCGGTCCGCGCGAACCATCGTTTTTCGTATCCACAATCAAAGGAGCTCGAAAAACAGACGACTGCTCAAGAACGTCGGCCTTATGTTGCCAGAGTCGCTGTTGCTTGTTTCTTTGGAGGAGTACAATATACTTTGTTTGTTTCTTAACGTTTCTCTAATTCTAGCCATATTTTAACGCGATCGACTGGTGCCCAGGATATTCACCGCAATAAAAAAAGTTGGAATATAGTGTTGTACTGACTTTAAAAATCTTTCCACCACGCGGGGAGACGAAGGGCCTCCACTTGTACAGTAGGGTTGCTTACCGACTTCATGGAAATCGTTTTCGTTGGCCTCGAGAGACATATACATTAATTTTGACAATCGATCGTCTTAACGCATTTTTAATAAAGGGGTGTTTGGATATCCCCTATAACAAAAATATATAGAATAGATATCATTATTTATTAATAGCTTAGTGTCCCATTCGCATGCAGATACCATGGACGTGGCTGAAGCTTCGCACAAATTGTTCAATGGCCACCCATTTTTAATGCCGCCACATAAGCTCCAAAAGTGTGTCAACATTTCCTAGACTTCTTCTTCGCCAAGGGCCATCTTATTCTGAACAAATTATAGGGTGCACTGCTGGCCCCCTTGACTCGATCTATAATTATGAGCACGCAAAGGGCCTTTCATTTGGCCGTTACCACAGCTATCAGCGTTCACGTGGTGGTGAATCTTATTGTCTCATTGAACTTGTCATTCTTTCGGAGAACTGTACTGATTTTGCTGCCGTTTAGGCGATAAATTTGTCGCAGCTGGTGTCTTTATATACTGAGATTGCTTCAAAGCCACTGGCTGCCTTTGTCCGCCCCGATATCGCTAATTATGGCGTGAAGAATTTCAATAAGTAATTTCGACCCTGCCGGTTGTTATAATGGAGTTCATGTGTGGTGTCGCCGCAGCCAATGTGGTAGTCATCATGGCCAAACTTTCTAGAGCCTGGGTTCTTCCTTCTAGGTCTCACTGCGAGCTCGATATTACGCCATATCTGGTGAGGTCCAACAATATAAGCATGGCCTCCTGCGGATGCAACCCGGGAAAATACTGTTAGCTTAGACACCAACCACTTGATACATGCCATAGAAATGGCTTGAGTTTGTACAATTCTGAAAACACCTAAGGGGTGGATCAAAATCGATCCAACACTCGCCGTTTAAATTCTGCATACGGCAGGTCGCTAGGCAATTCTAATTGAACTGCAAGTGTACGATTAAATAGTTGCGCACGCACTGAGGATTTAAATTTTTCGAACCACAATTGTGGCCTTTCCACGTCCACAGGTGCAAGCATAGGCTTAAATTCCAAAGAAGATAAAGAAATCTCGTCAATTATGATGAAAACACCGGAAAATGTTCATCTGATGCCCCTTCCATGCAGTTGTCATTATTAAGTTCACCTACTGTGGTTGGGTCGTAAATATGAATTCCCTCAGAATTAACATTTATGGTATCAATCATCCATTATTGTGCATATCCCCCTTTATTGGGTGTTCATTTGCGCAGATAATATTCTTCCTGTGTTTTACAAACCATCAGACGAAGTCATTTTGCGCAATACACATGCTTTATTTTTAATAAATTATTTATAGGAGTTTGCCCGTATAAAGCGCTTCCATTTAGTAAAAAAATATATCTTTTATTTTGTATACACTTTGGCGACTCGAATGCTCCTGTCCTAACTTTGCTTTATGTTAATTCGTGTAACTTCTGCGATAAATTTCTGTTGTATTCAAATCAGCCCAAAATACCGCTATTAGAGCATTCCTTACCTAAAAGGTGGCTACTGCAACAAGTTCATTCTTAAATGACTTATTCTGCATAAAGAAGCCCAGTGGACGGATAGAAATTCCAGATAAATTCGAGGCAATTCTTAAAGTACATTTGTTAGGTTTCAATTTTAGCCTTAATTATAACAAATTATTGGTAGTTCGATAGTTTATTGAGGAGAACTAATGCATACGCAGTTATGTGGTACGTCTGGTGCGCCTTGTAGCAAATTAGTTCGAATATGCTCAAAGTTAGTTCGCATATTTTGCACTCGCTTCACTTTTTCAGTTTCTGTTAGCTTTGCTTTCGATATATATATATATATATATATATATATATATATATATATATATATGTATTATATTAGATAATGGAGATGAAAATACGATAGGAACGGTTCTTGAATCTGCTGAACTTCCTTTTTTCTATGCACTTGAGAATGATATTGCGAATTTTAACAAAGCTCACATTCTAAAGGAACCTTTCATTCATTTCTTCGCATGATCGGAATTTAATTCTTCTTTCAAGAA
Organism: Eudiplozoon nipponicum; assembly: GCA_029291075.1. NCBI lineage: Eukaryota > Metazoa > Platyhelminthes > Monogenea > Mazocraeidea > Diplozoidae > Eudiplozoon > Eudiplozoon nipponicum. The sequence goes on from JAQBSW010003012.1 coordinate 15,352, forward strand.
AAACGCAATTCTTAAATAACTACCACGCAATTTAAATCAATATCAAATGCTTCGACAAATGTCAATACAAGGTGACATATTAAGCCGTTTTCCTTTAATTCATCATTGATACAGTTGCCATTTAAACTCCAAAACTACACTATACTTCTAGTCGATTAAATTCACGTAATACCAAGAAAGATAAATATGGCTGTATGAGGCCGGGTGTGTATATATGCTTGTATGTGGTGCTATCCACTTAATAGAGAGAATGGCTTCAGTAATACCTATACTTGCAATTTATGTGCGACTAAACTTAAAAGTTATTTTTGGCAAGAGGATAGAAAAACTAATCGATATTCGTAACATTCATGATAATTTGAAGGAAATAACTGTTCCCATATTCTTTATAAAGGTGAGACGACATAACACACAACTGCAAATAGGCCAGAACAACGTCTCTTAAGGCAAAACATTCACTTTTTTCAAGCTTTGTATCATCAACAGCAAAAAATAAAATAGTAACAAGTAGGAAACAGACCATCTATGTAGACAGCTCTGTGTAAGTTACAAGAGATCGTTCTACATCCAATATGGATATCTGCACAATGCCAATAATAATTCTGCCATGACTTACTTGGTAAGACACGATGGCAACCCGTTTATCCGGTCGTCCTTGTAAATTTGCAGCAACTGGTTGCGCGCGCTGGCCGCCGTCACGAGCGAACAATCGCCCATCAAAAACCGATTGTGAGGCATAACCACCACCACCACCACCACTTACAACGACACAACCACTCTTTGTGCCACAAAATGCAGGACTTCCTCTACCCTGCTGGATAAAAAAGGTTCGTTGGCTGCCGGCAACTTGCCCAGCTTGACGCATTTTCAAGTCAGTAGTCACCCTTGAACCAGAGAATGCCCCTGAATGACCAGGGTTGCCGACAAGCACTTGTCGATGACCTATGCTAGCTTGATCGGGACTAGGAACACGGTTGAGATATCGAGCATTTATAGATGCGCTTGTTGTTCCACTACCTATTGCAAGGTGCCCCGGGAGGTGACCGCGTCCGCTAATACCTACAGCAGTTAAATGGGAAACAAGTAAAATCGGATAAATTTCAAAAGTATGACCAATAAAAACGGATTCAATCCAAGCAAATATGATTTCATTTTAATTAATTAAGTCAAATTAAAACCAGACTTAAATGTAAAGTATGCGCTCTGGATAAAAACACAACTCCTGCACTTGATAAGCGTTACCGCATCGCGAAGTCACTGTTATCTCTGTGATCTGACGCATTTGTGTTCTACGAAGATGTCTACGAAGTGCAACAAAAAATCGAATCGTAAATAATGTTGCAGTCGCTCTTATACTAAAAGATAGTGTCAAGGTAGTGCTGTGACCTACATAAAATTTCAAGGTAACAATGTCCGGAACAATAATAATGACGATTTTTTAATAAGCTAATTTAATTTTGTTACCCCTCTCTCTATATTTTTTTTCGAGCGTAGTCTTTCGTTTCACCTTTTTTGCGAAATTTTCTTTATGTATATATATATATATATATATGTGTGTGTGTGTGTGTGTGTGTGTGTGTAAAGGCACTGGTCTTTGAAGCCCAAAAACGAACCACTTGAATTAATTTAGCCGAAAAATTCCAAACAAACAAAGTTTTGAGCGCTAATATAAAGCTTTAAATAAAATATGGAAGCCATATTGGAAACTGAACAAAACCTAAATTATCAAAACTTAAAAATGCAATTAGCCCGAGGTCAAATCGTTGTGGATTCAATTTGTTAATCACATTATTTTGAGGAATGTGAGATGCGAGGATGATTTAAAACGGCCAGGCCAAGTTCATTGGCTTTTTCTTGTCACGCGTCTGTGCAATAAATCACAATAAATAGTTTCATTTGAATCTAGAAACAGGTCTCATAAATTATACACGAAAACAAAGCTGCGGAAAATTTAAGTAAAATAAGCATAGCCAAACATAGTTTCGGATCGGGCATGGAAAGCCCTATTATAATGCCAATACAAAATTCTTTTTTTCTTTTTCGAACAGATATGAAAAATGTATTTTAATTGCAATGGCAATAAGGAAGCTTGCTCACACACTTAACCTTAATAAAGACAGAGACAATGCTGTACATAAAACAGGGATTGTGCTCTGCGTTGGTATTGGTATAGTTTGTAACTGACTTAGTTTTTTCCATCCATCATCAAACTTGACCTACTAATTGCGAAAGACAAAATTCCACTGGAATAAGCATCTAACGTTACCTACAATTTTATTTGTATCTGAGGGGAAATCCTATTTAGGCCGGTGCGGTATAAGATTGAATTCGTGCTTTCCGAACACATACCATTTTGGTGAATGTAAAATACAGACATATGTATAGCTAAATCTATATTTTTCTTTAATAATGCTACATGCAAACAAAACGCTTTACAATTTTAATTAGGATTAAGTGCGTGAACATGCGTCCCTATTTGAAGGCTATTAAAATAACCATAGGCCAAAAACTGCAAACAAAGACAATTTATTCGCGCATGACATTACTATGGAACATTCTACGCCCAATACAAAATAGTATTTAGCTTTGCTTCTCTAATTTGAACCCTCGTGAAAAATGTATGCTTGTATTGAATATTAATGAAGACTAGTGGGTCACATTTCTATTTCAACAAAACAAATTCGTGTGTTCTATTTCTGTAGATAGTCAGGTGGTAAGATGGAGCGAAAGTTCTTCTGCATACTATGCTCTTTATAAAAGAATTCATATTAAGCTTGACATTTATAACGATAGTTAAGTACATATAGTATAAGGAGAATAAAAACAGTCAGCAAGAAAAAAAATAAATTCTATTTACACATGCCTCTCACGCTCATTGACAAATTAACAATAGAAGCGGCACTTTGATCAAAACCCACTATATATTTCCTCAATTAATGTTGATTTGTGGGCGTTGTACCTATGAGTAGTGGAGTATGCATAAATAAGATTAAAACAATTTTCATCCAGGCTTTGGCGTTTTCTTTTCGTTCGCTATGGGTTAAATCGTTGCTAATTGTTCATGGGTATATGATGGATGTTAAAGAACATTAGGTCGCCCATTCCTAGTGAGTTTTCCTTCTCTTAGCTAACCAACAATGGCTGATGAGCACTATCTGCTCAAATAACAGTGGCCATTTTACTTCAGCAGCCGAAAACTTTTTTTTGCAACTGGCACGCTTGCTATTATTCCATCACTACCCATTTAACATTAATTTTTAATGCAAAGTTCGACCAAACTCGAGGCTTCACATGAAAGGGGATGATGGCTATATCCCATTAGACTAGGCAAGGTTCATGTTACTATGCTCAAAGAAGCTGTATTACCTATGCTACCTTGCCTTAAAACTGCATATGGCGTAAATGTGTTTAATTTGCTTCACTTTTGTGTGTTATCTAAGTAAATATAGTCCTAGTAAATAGAACCTCCCACACATAAATTTTAATAATAATTTGTTTGCCTAAATTATTATTTTTGTCGTTATTAAAAAACTTTCCAGCTTTGTGTTATACTTCTTACGCTTATATAACAGTGAAACATTAGCTATTAATGACTTTTGAATTGCTTTGCATGCTAATGATGATAAATTATTGCTACATATATCATTTTCTCTAAGGCAATACGTGGCTAAGCTATTCAGAAACAGAATATATAAAATTTTGTCAGTTGATATTCTGTACGGTAGAGACAAGTGGTTGACTAAGGCTTAATAAATACGGGATGGGCAAGTAGAGGTGAGTTTTGTTCATATTTATAAATCTGGTTGGTAGGTTTTTTGAACTTTTAACTTTGTTAAAAGCTTATTACCTGAACCAAGATCCAATTCCAATGGAAACATATTTATTATTGGTGGATAATTAAAGTATTTCCCGAATCCTTACCTGAAAGCGAGAAAAAAGAATGACTTATCGATGATGCGGTGGTTTGCGAGCCTTCATAACTCGCTGGGATATGCTGGTGGAGCCACGGCGCCTTCAGACTAACGAAGAGAGGTCATCACAACTATGAATTTTAAGGTTACGCGGCAGTATAGTATTATCTTATTGTACTGGTGTGATGCTGTATAGAAGTGGTTTAACACCAATTTTAAAGCTAGAAAAAGGCGAAAAGTAAAAAATGATGACACCTAATAGAGATAAGGTAAATTTTATATAATATCTTCGTTGGCAGGTCGTTAGAAAATGAGAATAAAACGTACAATTTAATTTATTCACCGGTTCATGTGGCATTTTGCATATGCAGAATTTTAGGTAAAGCGTTCAATTGTGTATTAGGCGTTGTGTACCTAGTAACAAAATAGTTCAAATAGGACCAGAAGGATAAACCAACGTCAGCATGAACAAAAGTTATAATCTTAAGTGCACACTCTTTTCGTGCTTACTGGCGACCCATCTGTAGAAGCAGGCACCGAGCCCTATACTCACAATATATTTGGATAAGTAATGCGTGACAACTGGATGGTAAAATCTCATGTACAAATGTGCAAACCTGCAGTAATTGAGCTAACTTCATATAAAGTCTTCGACAAGTCGACTTCAAAAGCCAACTCAATATAAATACTATACACAGAGCATATAAATTTTACCATCACTATGGCTGCCGAGTCGGTAAATGTTAACTTTTCCTAAAATCGAACTGTCATATATATTTAATTGAATGATGTTGTGATTACTGCAAAGAGTGATAACTGATATCGATCAAAGCCAGAGTGTATGGATTTGCATGACTAACACGTATTCACAAGTGGTTATAATTCTCAATTTTGGTGAAATTTATCATATCTTGACTTTATATAAAAGTAACTATTTTACTGCTAGTGTACACATTCGTATAGGAGATTATGTCATCCTATTTTTGAACATTCCTCACTCAAATATATAGTGAGCATAGGGCGTAATACCACCTCCTAATGATAAGTCGCCAGGAAGTATGAGACGAATTTGCACATTAGATAATGCCTTTTCGTTCATGCTGGTTTTGGCTTATTCTTCTGGTCCTGTTTGAACTAATATTCTTCTAGGTGTGCTAAACCTAATACACAATTGCAAACAATGAACATTTTTAAAATCAATTTCGACGATATTCAGATAAGATTTTTAAACAGTATGTCATTCTTAATATTTGTCTGCTAATAAGCATAAAAAAGCTTTAGGAAAGTTAATTTGTGTGGTATGTAACATTTCGCACTGTCTTACTTATAAGGCATTAGTGCCGCGCAGTTATTGATATTTTTGTTTTTATTTTTATGGTGGATAAGAAGATTAAAAGTTATTTTCAAGAATCACTAAAATCTTACCATGTAATTGCGCATCTACAAAACAAAAATTCAAGAAGTAGTTGAATAATTGCACTATCGAACAAATAATATTGCGAAGGAACAAATATGCAGATACAGTATATACATAAATTTTTGACAACTGGCATCTTAAGGCAGAAATTCAAAATTAGGAATATTTATCTTTATATTTCAATTCTATAATTGTAGCCATGCCGCTACCAAACAAATGACGGTATTTTTTAGCATTTCATTAGGAAATTTAGTAATATTTTTTGCAAAAAACAAATAGGCGCGTTTCGGCATAGCAAGCTCTGAGTAGCAGAATTTGACACGAAGAATCAGCAAGCTTGTAAGATTTCACACAAATCAAACTGTGCGCCGAATACATCTGAATCCTTTAAAGTGTTCGATTGATTGTAGGACGGCGGAATCCTGTAATAGACAAAATGTAGAAATTTAAGTAAACTAGAGTGCAACATACCATATGCAAGCCGCCGTGAGTTTGTCGCGCGGGTGGTGCGGCCTCTATGCAAAGTTGCATCAGTTCGACCGAGTCCATGTTGCAGTGAATAGCTATCCCCACCCAAATTTGAATCATCGACATTTTCTTCTAATTTCGATGATTTGCTGAAACAAGACAATTATTAAAGACAAATTGAAAAAATAGTTTGTAAGATACCAGATATAATACAAACTAATAAACCAAGTATGATATTCTCTTGAACCGTTTCATTTATACTTCTGAACTGTTAGTCTCATAATAACTGACTGACTTCTTTAGGCTGATTTGGCTTTGATGGTGTTGTGTAGAGGTTTTAGTCTACCTCATTTCTGTATGTTAACTAGGTAAATATACTCATACTTAAAAGACCCTCTTCATAAAAAATTAATCTACTTTAACAATTTTTGTCTAAATTCCTATTTTTTTGCTATTACAGCTTATACATCACTAGTTTATTTTTTTTAATTTAATTTTTTTGCATGACTAAATTACAACATTTGTATTGCTGTTCAGGATAACAATCTGTGGGTATGCCGGTCAGGCAGCAAATGCTATTAGATTCCGTTTTCCTTCCTTTTGATGATGTCACCTAATATTCCGAACAAATTCATGGTCACGCATGGCGATTCAGCTTATCACTTCGCTGAAGACAAACAAAACACAATATTTAACGTCCTATGTATTGTGTATTTAGTAACATATGTTTTCATACATGACCACATGAAGGTGTGAAAATCAGTATGAGCAATAAATACAATCAAATTGGCATTTAAAATTTAATATAATCAAGGTTGCGAACTTCATATAAACGCTTGACTCATTAAGTACTTACATTTTCTTAGTAAAAACTAAGAACTGTATAGTGTAGAAAAGGCAATTCATCCAGTAGACCGGTTTCGTCCTAATTGGGAACTCATCATGTACTGGCCAGAAATTGCCGCGGACAGGACTAGAACCTGGGCACGTCTGCTTCGGAATCTGGTGCTCTAACCACTGAGCCATCCTGCCGCACACATACATGATGAGTTCCCAATTAGGACGAAACCGGTCTACTGGATAAATTGCCTTCTGTACACTATACAATTCTTAGTTTATACTGACATATGTAAGTAATTAATGGCTCAGGTGTTTATATCGAAACCGCAACCTTGATTATAATAATTGTTATCATCACCTGCGCAACCAATGTTCGTTATATATATATTCATTGTACCATTCCTGTGTGCAAAAACAAAAAGAAATTTTATCAAATATAAGAAAATTTTCTTTCGCATGGTTTTCTCAAATATCTACTAAGGAACATATCTTTATATATAAACTGTAAAGAAATACAAGATAGAAATATGTGAACATAGAGAGAGTGAAAAATAGAAACCAATCAAATTGCGTGCGTCACATCCAGTTCAAGCTCAATGCTTGTACGTGCTTCTTCTGCTTACATAAATACGGCTGCAATTTGTTTATCCATAAGGCTTCGTATGTGGCTAGCTCCCTTTTGATGTTGCATTTAGTAATTACTTTGAATGCTACGTCTGGAGAACATACGTGCGATGTTTCGATGATGTGTTGCGCAATAGCAGACGTGTATTCACCATTTGATTTAAAACAGGCGTTTAAGTTGCAATGTTCTCTCATTCGAGTTTTTGCACACAGGAAGGGTACAATGAATTTTATTAAAGCTCGCATTTCAAAAGAATATATATATATACATATATATATATATATATATATATATATATATTTATAATTAGGAAAACACAAATAACAAAGTGGATAAAGGCCATTTATTTCGTGAATACTAATCATCTCTTATACAATCATACATATTTATACATTTTTGGTTTTCGAAATTAATATTTTGCGGTGTGTCATTTTGGGTTTTCATTTGATTATGCTAGTGGTAACATATCTGACTCGTTTTTACTGCTGTTTCTTGTTTTGACTAGTTGGTGAGTGTGTATGCGTTTGTGTTTGTGTTTATGTGTGTTTGCATGTAAAGGTCATTCTCGCAGTATTGCGAAGTGATGTTTGATATCTTATATATAGGCATTTAAAGAGAACGTTAATTAGAGCACCTAGAAGTTACAAAATCGGAGTTCATGTCATCTGCAAATACGCTAACGCTTCCGTCTCATCTGTCACAAGCTGTAGCAGAAGAAGACAAACTAATGAGAAAAAGATATCCACTTTATAAAATAAGTGAACTATCAACTGGTATAAGATGAGGAGTAACCAAAACATTACTAACTAGTAACAGCGATGGAAAAAAATGTCTCTCAAGTGAAATGCCATGTCTCATCGACTTTACACAAATTCGAAATACGTACGTGTTTAGCTAACTTCCATAAGACGATAAACTATACAAGCAACATAAGAGCGAAAGCTGCAAACAGTTAATGTTCGTGACTGCATAGAAATTGTGCAGCCGACATTTCCAGTCAAGTTCAATGTATGCGAGACTGCTAGAGGTGAGAGCGGCATATCTAAATTTGGTTTCCATATATATTCAATGCGGTTTAATCCTCGCTAGTCAGTTTGCCGTCGTACTCTGATGATGATCATGGAAGGTGAAATGCGTCAGTGCGTTGCGACAGGTGCTAGTTTTGTTATGTTGCTCGACGTTTGGTTGAGTACAATGGGGTTGGTGTTTACTTCAAGCTCGCAAACTTGATTTAAAGCATTGTTATCACCACCCGCGCAATCAATTATTGTTAAACAAAACCATGTAGGCTAAAGGCAATACAAGCAACAAACTCTTTCGGCAAAGATGCGAAAGAGTGTGTCGAAGACCCAATTTCTTGTTCACTTAGATAACTCAAAGAAAGATTCCCGTCAAGATTCTCGTCGGCAATTGTCTTCATTAGCTATATACGTATTAAACAGAAGCACATCACAGCCATGAAGAGAAAATAAACTCATTCATGAGCACAATCAATAAAAGCAACAACAACAACAACAACAAAACGTATTTCATGAATCAACTAGCGAGAGTAATGATACCCACATCAATTGAATTTTCTTACGTGTGTGTGGGTCATCTCATGCCGAAATCATACAATATTCCGCTCCGTTAATGATTATAAAATAAAGAGAATTTTTTACTAGTTTGTCCATCAGTCTAGCAATACACGCCACCTAATTAGCCGAGTGGTAAAGTATTAGCTAACAGAAGTGAACAGAGATTAGCACAAGCAACAACGGAGTTTAGTTAACTAATCATCGACTGAAAAAAGCACAATACAAAAAATAATTTGAAAATTTCACCATTACAACAAAAGTAAATCATAATTAATTAAAAATGAAGTTCGATGATTAAACAAAATAAGAAGAAGAAGCGAAAAAGTACAATTAATAGATAGAATATACATAGGCGATAATCGCGAGTGATAATAAAAATAGAAAAAATTAGTAAGAGACAATTTAAAATTTAAAAGAAGCCAAACGCCAAAATCATCACAAAGTTAAACACCTAAAAAATAATGCATTTAAAACGTTTTAAAACGAATTTAAAAGTATGTCATTAATTTACGAAATTAAAACAAATTCCAAATAGGTTTCACTTGAAAGGAATAACAAACAACGTAATTTAGTATATCAATATAACTTACGTGCAGTCTGTGGCATGGGTGGCGCAGAAGATAGAGTCGCAGACTTTGAAACGAATGGGTACGGGTTCGAGTCCCGTCCGCGGTAAATTCTGGACAATACTTGAGGAGTTCCCAATGAGGACGAAACCGGTCTACTAGATGAAGTGCCTTTTATACATTATAAAATTCTTAGTTTATACCAAAAATGTATGTACATAATGGGTCAGACGTTTATATCAAGATCGATTAAAGTACAAATTCTAACATGTTCGTATGCAGAAATCTGAAACCATAAAAAATATATACAAGAATTATATATATATATATATATATATATATATAATTTTTTTTCGATGGGATTCAATCGAGAGCCCATTTACTTCGGGTTTTCGACCTATCCACTGCACCAACCCTACCACATATGGCATGCAATTTGCAGTTATAAACTAACCTACATTTGTGGATAGACTTTCCTTCAAGTGAAGAATTTCTGCCATCTTTTTTCGACCTGAAGTTCTAACTAACTACCACCAACCTGTAATTATAGTCAAGAAGCACACACTCGTTTATATATGGCATGTGAAAAATAACGTACAGAAACGGCAACTTCAAGAGTAGGAGATGACGTTGTCCTTTATCATTTCCAGTCGCCAAATGAAGACTGACATCACGAAGAGTCCTATTAACTGGCTGTGGGCTGAAAGCACATGAACGGACGCAGACGCTATCCCGACCAGAGTACACGCGTTCTCCAGTCTGTAAACACCAAATCTACACATAAGTGTATACAAGCAAATATGAAAACAAAATGAAATCTCAAATACGAACACGTAAGAGCCATCAATGACTGTCAAACTGAATCCTGAATACAAGAAATTAGTGGACAAATCTTCAAGCATTTTTAGCTAATTTTCCTATTTATATTAAAATTCACTTAATGTTCTGTTGTTTTGGAAAAAGTTCTTGGTCCTTTACCCGGAGGAAGGTGAGAAATAGCATAAAAACTTACTAGTGGAATGTTAATATAGTGTATTGAGGTCTGGTGGTAAAACTTGACAATACATCAAGTGAAACCCTTCTATCATAGCGAACTTCAAGTTTAGCATATTTCCTACTAGTGAAAATGAATTCTGGACGACTTACAATGTGGCGTGATAGACATTGGAAAAAAGAGATCACATATGAGAAATTTTTCGGTAAATTCGCGCATTGTGAGTATAGCTTTCCTTATGGACACAAAGTAGCTTATGCCCACTTGTTAATATTTTCCCATTTCCAATGATAATAACTTCCCTTCAAATTCTCAAATTATCACCTAATGCCAATTATAGTTTCGCATAAAATTACGTCTTATATTCAGTATTAAGAGAGTCATTTATCAACTTTTTGTGGCGTTTAAATTTCAACGGATTTAGATATATATATATATATATATATATATATATATATATATATATATATATATATATATAAGGAAAAGCCAATCTACTCCGAGAATACTTGACAGCACGAATACATTTTTTAAAACTTATGAGTTTCATTGGTTTCCATTTGATTGATTAAATGGAAACTATTACTAAATATTCCGAGAAAATATTGGCACTGTTTGGAATAACCTCCAACAAAACTAGAGCCAGACCATCGTGAAAAATGTAGTAAAGCGAAATATTCTTTCTTTTAAGTGCGAACTATTCTGATATTGAGTTTCATTCACAGTTATTTGCAGTAGTTAAACAACCATTGATTGCGTGGGGAGTGGTGACAATTCTTTAAATCAAGTTTGCGAGCTTGAAGTAAACACCAGTCCTATTGTATTTAACCAGTCGTCGGACAACATAACAAAACTAACGTGAATCACACGTACTGATGATAATGAAATTGCCGTCGTACTCTGATGATGATCATGGAGTACGGGTAACTGACGGTAGCTTTGCTATGTTTTTCGACGACTGGTCAAATACAATGGGAATGGTGTTTACTTCAAGCTCGCAAGCTTAATTTAAAGAATTTACAGCAGTTGTATGTGTTGAGTATTGTATGACAACAACAAATCGTGAGGCAAGTGTCAAATATTTCCTTTTTAAGTATTTGTTTAAAACATGATGTTATTCCTAAATGTTTTCTTTTTAAATTAAATGCTTATGGCATGTCTCTTAGGCATGATCTTTGTATAAATATTATAAAAACTTTGATTCGTGATTTAGTTAAACGTAAGATTATACTTATTCAGAAAAAACTAAACTAAGATCGATGTTAACTTCTCTTTTGCACGCAGATGATTTTAAAATGCGTTGGAGGATTTCAGTAGATAAAAGCCCGTAATAGATGAAATAAAAAAGTAAGAATTGAACTACGATAAAAATTAGCTGCCTATGGGAATTTATAGACCCCAAGAAAGTGATAATTTAATCAGGACATAATAGAATAGTAAATCTATCAACATTAAATACTTAAGAAGAGATCAGAGATGAACTACTTAACCGTGGTTTAAACGACATGGCTATTCTAATGGAAGATCGGTTAGAAACAGAATTAATTACTGAGGCTGTCAAAACGTGCAAAGCTTCTTTCGATAATGATAAGGTGAAATTTGAATTAGACGTTGCCATCATTGGTTTTAACACAAAGAAGGATAAAGTTAAGCCTAATTTATGAAATGTAAACGTCTCAGAAAGAAAGATTTAGTATCAAATAATGTTATATGTCTTAAGGCGGATAAAGGAGGAGCTACAGTTCTGATGAATCAATCTGATTATAACAATAAAATGATAGAACATTTAAGTAATGCTGAAAATATACACTAAAAATAACAAAAGACCCTACTGATAAGTTACAGGGCAAGGTAAAATTATTAATCAATAAAATGATTGCTAATACGAAGAATTGGATTCGACGCATGGTAATGCACTCTCATTCAAAGAGATACGGTTGCACCTAATACAGTTTATGGTTTTAGGAATTATAGTGAATGTACAACATTCCCCAACATATAAAATTTCAAAGTTTTGTCCCATAGAATAAGAAAATATTCACTATTTCTTAGGAACATACCTTGCTTAACTCATATCATTTTGGTTGAAATTATTGATAAATATGTACTAAATGAAAAGGATAGATTGAAAAGTAAGCTTAGATGTAGTATCTATGTACTAAATATACCTATACCTGAGGCTCTGAATTGTAGACATTTCATAGTTGATCTTGCCACTAATATTAGCAAAGGCTTAAATGACGTTAGGACGTCATGTATGTCCTCCACTTATTTTTTACAGAAGGCTTATCGTAAAGGAATTTTATAAAGCAAATGAGAGGCGTTCAATGGGACTACCGTTATCGATCCCAACTAGCCAATATCTTTATGCATTATTTGGAAAATAATCTGTTGGATGAAGACCTCCATTGAAACCAAAGAACTGTACCTACGTTTCTTGGATGATATATTACTGATCTGGAACCATGGTGACAATAAATTGGTAAATTTCTTAAATTTAGCTAATCGAATAAGCGAACTACAATTTACCTTAGAAAGGGAATCGTCAGGTGAATTACCATTTTTAGATCCCATGCAATGATTGCAGTCTCAAGTATGTTGGTGAAACCATGCGTCCAATCAAAGTAAGAAGAGGTGAACATAAAACTGCGTGTAAATATGGACATATTGCTAAATCTGATCTTGCTCGTCATGTAGTGGAGACTGGGCATACTATCGACTGGGAGGAATGCAAACGCATAGCAATATGTAGTCGTAATAGGATGACGAGATTGATTAGGGAATCTATAGAAATTAAATCTAGAGATAATATTATGAATGAAACAGCTGTTGAAAAATCTTTAGGTCCGATTTGGAATACTACACTAGCTAGTGGAAGAAAAAGGCGATTGCATGAATTGGTAACTGAAGCTAGCTCCAGTAAAAGATTAAGAACATCAGATTAAGATTGACTAATTAGTGGGCTTTTATTCAACAAATGAATAAACAATTATTATGAATATAGTCTTCAAAATTTCATCTCTAACTATTCATTTGATTTTAAAACAAATAGTGATTTCAACCTTAATTTTCTGTTTTACACCCCCACCCTACCCATTGGAAATATTCTAATAATACAATAGTTATAAGTAATAATTTGTCTGACTGCAGTTTCATTTAGATGTACGTACATGTGTATCAAAATAAAATAATTTAACCAAGATTTTAGTTATGCATACACATACACATGGACATGCGTAGCATGCGCCAATAACTGTTATTAACTTCTCTATCTTGAGTACAACCTAGTGGTTTGAATTGTAATTTAACATGTGCATTAGTCTTTCACTCATGGCATGTTTTTATGACGAGTGTTTCTGAATTATGGGTCTCCCCCATCTCAGTTACGTCATTTACATTTAGTGTGTTAAAAAACGAATAGTTATTGCATGCAATTGATAAATTATTATTCAGCCACTTTGGTCGAGATTAGTTAGATGAAAACAACGGTTATGAAAATGTACATACACACATGTGACACGCGAATATCTAATGAAAGGTCAGTCTGAGGTATATAAATATTATGACTAGAGGAAATAACGCGCTTGCTTCATTTGTTTCGTGAAATGCAACTGATGAAGGCCTACGGTAAGCTAGGCCGAAATATCTTGATGAAAGAAAATTACTGGAACAATGAAAGCTGCGTTAGTCAAAACGCAGATCAGGTAATTACAATTATTCCAGGTGCGCATCAATGCAACTCCTTCAAAAAAAACATAGGTGTGTGTCTGTTTGTGTGTGTGTATGTGTATGTGTGTGTATAGAAGTGATTTCGATTTTAAAGTAAAACTTAGGATAGGATTAATCTTTTCTCAATGGATGGAATTGTCACCAGACTTGCTATTCTGGTTGTTTCACCTATGAATGTGTTCCTCCGTACGTTTTCCTTCCTCTCACCCGGTCATGAGTTGTATTGTCCCTTTTGTTAAAGCAAATGGTGTGAAGGTTGTAGCATTAACGACTCATCTTGTTGTGCAGTTTCGAGGCTTGCTAATGTTTTAAGTGCATGTGCTCCTTTGTAAATTTTTTAGTTATATATATATATATATATATATATATATATTCTTGTATAAATGTACACACCGGTACAAATAAACGCAAGATATATACAGGATAGTCAGGCCAGTATTTCAGTGGGAAAGATTGAAGAAAAAACAAACTACGCCTCGTATTAAACAAAAACAGTTCCGGCGATGACAAGTTGCCGCTGTAAGCAAATCTCAACCAAAGATTTCTGACAAGTTTTCTCGTATTTCGCTACTACCCATCAATATGTTTCGTTATTACCTGGTTAGTACGCCAATTTTTATGCAATGCCTCTCTCATTTGTATCTACAACATCATTAGTACATTTATTGGCATATAAATAACATGAATGGATGTCACAAAAAATGGATAACTGGGCGCGAAATGTGGTACAATAATCCACTGCAACAAAGATTAAACAAACCGGAACACATATAGCAGGTGTTGAAAATGAAAGGTAAAAGATTGAAAACAAAAACGTCGTTCGGTTGCTCTAATGAGAAAATAGGTTTTTGGATACTGCCAACCCCTAAAGCCGTATAATCGCTTCTTTCGCTCCATTATGCATATTGTGAATTTTGACAGATTTTGCCTTTATGGCCTAAGTGCATCATGAATATCTATCAAGCCAACCCAAATGTGTAAGAATAGTACAGATTTCACTATCACATAAAGAAAATTGCTACAAATTGTTTGGAAAAGATTTTAGAATATTTCTTAACATAAAAATGTCACGACGCATTAGTTCCATCATAGGGTTTTAAACAGGTTGCATGTATATAAACGTAATGGCGTACACTTACGATTTAAACTATAAACCGGAACAAAGTTTGAACGAGACATTCGTAAACAGTTCTTTATAGACAATCGAAAATCAAATCGATAATCAAATAAAAGAAATCTTACATGGCAACACTTGTCTACCGACACAGTAACCAACCAATTTCCATCAGAATCAACATCGGCATCTGTAATCCAACTGTTGTCATGGGCATTTAAGCTAATTGACCAGCCTTGTAGGTCACTCCAAACAACGGATTGGCGTTGAATACTCCGCTTCTGCTCCCCCGTTGAACGATGGTCAGCTGATTGAGAAGGTGATTCCATATTGGCCAAGCTATTTGATGCTTCTTCAGATTTCACAGCGTTAGTAGGGGAATTCGCAATGGTGCCATTTACGTTTTCGGCAATTTGTTCTTTGATAGGCGAGTTGGTGTCCTCATTTACAAGATGCCTGCCAGAATCATCTATTAAATGTAGCGGCGAGCCAAGCGATTCCAGGTAACTAGCCGAAAGTGGCCGTGTCGATCTATTGCGACGTGAATGATTCTGCTATTTAAAAAACATTAGAAAATACGGTATTTTAGTTTTATGGTAAGAATTTATAGAGGCACAAGTATTTGCTTAGTTACAAAATACAATTTTGATGTTTAATTTACAGGGTAGAATCTACCTTACCGTTGGTGTGATGGTTTGTGGGCTTCTAGGGCCCACTGGGCTACACGGATGGCGTGTTAATCAGGTCAATGAAAATATGCTAGACACAGTCTAAACGTACTACTGGGATTTAGCGACCTAGCGTTTACTTACAGAACACAAATAACTATGTTTATGCAGCAGTGTATCATCAGTATGTTATACTTATTCAATGCTGCCTAGTTGTAGTATATTGATGTAAAAACATACGTATCTGAGGCATGTCGATAAAACGTTAAGAATTATTAATGAAGATGTAGAAATAAATTTTATTCTTGAAGATTTTTTTAACGTGAACCATAACGTATAGTTTACATGAAAACGCGAAAAACCTCAGAGCAAGGCAGTCTTCTCTTAACGTTTTTATGTTAACAAAAACAAGATTTAAAAGAAATATGTTGCGCGACATGGAATAGATCATTTACCTGATTATCGGGTTGCGATCCGATTTTTTTGCATTCGCTGTTTTCCTGATTTTTTCTCCATAATTTTCGATCTCCGGATATGGAGATCTTTCTCAATGGAACGCACATCACCTACTAAGTTGACAATCAATATGTCAAGTAGAAATTTTAGTTTAAATTGCCTCATTTATACTTGTTTTTAGATCTCTTAAGCATAACTTGTTTTAAAAAATAATACTAGGTAAGTGTATGTGACATGGTTTGTGTGTATGTCTGCATGTGTACACTTCGAAATGAGAATACAGTGATATAATATAAAATACTGACGACTCACTAGAAAATCGTACGCTATGCATGTGTGTATGTATTTTCGTTTGTTTATGATTGAAGAGTAATCAACTACTGCACGTGTACACTCATCCCAGTGAAATTACAGCGATTTCGCAACATCTGACTAATCACTAGATAAGCGTATGCCACGTCTGTGTGCATTGTGTGTGTGAGCGTTTGCTTGAGACTGAGAAATAATCTATTGCATGTAATTACCGGCACGTGTAACAGTCATTCACGTGAAACTAAAATGAAAACTGTCATTTCCTAAACGCACACGCCAGACTTATTTTTACACGTACTATCTTAAATGAAATAATTAGGAGTGGCATCCCGGCGAGGAGGTGGCAAGGTACTGTGAATACAGTAAATAATTTAGAGTTATCAAAATTAAATTAGAAACGGAAAAGTATTCTACTAGGGTAGATATTTAAAATAAAATAAAAAGGGGTCGTAAAAGAAATTGAAAATTGCCTGATAAAGAAAGATAGCATGTTAAATGTTTCTTGAAGGAATTTCGTTGTTGCGATACTGAATTAATTTAAATTACCTGATCTGCGTTTTGACTAACGCAGCTTTCATTGTTCCAGTAATTTTCTTTTTCAGTAATATTTTGATCTACATTACCGTAGATCGAAATATTATGAAAAAAGAAAATTACTGGAACAATGAAAGCTGCGTTAGTCAAAACGCAGATCAGGTAACATAAATGTTTGTTAAAAGGTGCTACACTAACAACAGAACGTAAGAAAACAGATAAAATAAGATAACAAGTAATCAAGGATGAAATAATAAGATAATCAGAAAATAAATTAGGCGATATTGAATTACTCACCCTCCACCTCTGTAAGTTAATATCAGTCCAGTGTTCTTATTCTTTTACCTGAGCGAGTTTCTGATTCTGATTCGTTCAATCTTCGTTTTCTACTATCATTTAATGCTGTATTCCAAATAGGACCTAGTGATTTCTCTACGGCTATTTCATTTATTATGTCATTTCTCGATTTAATTTCGATGGATTCTCTAATCAGTCCAGTCGATCTGCTACGGTTACAAATTGATATACGTCTGCACCCATCCAAATTAATTGTGTGTCCTGTCTCTACTGTATGGCATGCAAGATCTGATCTATTAACATGGGCATACTTGCATGCGGTTTTACGTTCCCCTCTTTTAACCTTAATTGGGCGCATGGTTTAACCCACACACATCAGATTACAGTCGTTACATGGAATTTCATATACTCCTGACGTATCTAACGGTTCTATTTTCTCCTTTTGGTTGGGAAGTTTAATACCTAGGGTAAGGGTCTGTTTTAAAAAAGTACGTATTTTTTATTTTGATGCTACCATTTTGATCTTGCTACTTAGTTTAGAGTCAGTTATAATCATTACCCTCCGGTCATCTTTTACTTTATTTGACTTCACGTACTTCCAGTTATGATTAGGTTTACTTATAACGCTCATTATAGTTGCTTCAATTAACTTTGGAGGATACCCATTAGCACTGAATATTTCTCGCAGTCCACCTAATTCAATCTCCATATGTTTTCTTATCTGTTAATCTTAAGCTTCTTATTATCAACGATTTTAAGATACCGATTTTCTTTCTATTTGGTTGTTTTGAATCGAAATTAAGAAGGATAACTGAGTAAGTATCCTTCCTATAGACATCCCGTTCTAGTTTTGTACCATTTCTAATTAACTTGACATCCAGAAATGGTAATTCGCCACATGATTCATTTTCAATTGTAACACAAACGAACGGTATTTTAAAATGAAAATATTCCGAAAAAAGACAAACTGGATAGTCAATCCATTATTACAGCGCTGTCCTAATTTACTAAAAAATAAATTATATAAAAAAATTATCAAAGCTATTTCAAGAGAATTTAAACCTAAACACAGCTGACAAATTGCTTAAAATAATCACACTAATGAAACTACGCATGTAGTAGACAGCCAGTTGCAGCATCCTTTCTAAAAGCTAAACCAACAAAATGGTCTTGGACATCTGCACGCGCGCTTTTCGTTGTGTAATTTATGTGTCAAATTCAACTTAATCTGCTGCAGTTATCAAAATTTACTCTATAAAGTACCTGATATTGCAGTCGAGTTGAAATCTTGCAAAAAGTTACTTGCCTTTTTAAACTGTCTTTTATAGGCCAGATTTAAAACAAAGATTACGTCTCAGAGCAAACTGTCTATCTCGACTTGCATTACTAGTAAACGAGAAATAATTGAATTTCAAATTATACATTATCTTGGTTTTTGACCTACTTGATTTCTGTGTACCAGATATTGTTAAATCTAGCTACTTCTAAAACCAGAGTTTATTAATATTTTCAAAAAAAAAATTGGCCGAAGCCAGCAAATACCGATGCGTTAACTTCATTCGAATGATCTGACGCATGTGCAGTTGAACTGCATTCCGCTTTCACTGTAATCACTGGAGATGTTCGCGAAACGTCCAGAAAAACTGGCACCTCTCGGCCAAACACTTTTCCATCCGCTCCAGCTGTCATCCAAACAAGAGGGCTTCTTGTATGCGAATCTGTTGCACCAATAAAGCTTTCGAACGGTCTCCTGGCACCGTGTGAGGTGTCAACGTCATTAACGCTTTGGTTAGCTGCACTTCCAGGTTTGTTGTGCATTTCGTCTACATCGGGGGGTTTGAGAAAGATTTTTCGTAAGCAAAACCACGTCACCGTTACTGCGAGGTCAGCTATTGAATTACTGGAAGAGTCACAATTTCGGTTATTATTAACAGCAAAATTATGCACATCACCAGAAAATCTTTGCCCCACTTCGCTCGACCCAGTCGCTTCTCGTGAATGCACTCTACGACGCGCCGGTGAAATTG
This sequence comes from Eudiplozoon nipponicum, assembly GCA_029291075.1. Taxonomy (NCBI): domain Eukaryota; kingdom Metazoa; phylum Platyhelminthes; class Monogenea; order Mazocraeidea; family Diplozoidae; genus Eudiplozoon; species Eudiplozoon nipponicum. Next base: position 34,887 of record JAQBSW010003012.1, read on the forward strand.
GCTGTTCGACAACATGTTCTGTTGGCTTGTGCAGCACAGCCCACGTGTAGTCGGGGCATAGAATATGAATAGTAGGCGCGGTGTCGATTGCATCCGCAACAGCAGAATCAGTGATATCAGTAGTAGTAGTAGTAGTCGAGTTAACTCTAGAGTCGACTTCGTCGATGACAACGCGATTCAGCTTCCACAACTTCAGTAAAATATATGAAGAAAAAGTAAAAATAAACATCACACCAGGCACAATTTTATACATAATACACGCAGGTGACTACGCAAATTATGGCGTGCTTCAATGTTTTTTTCACACGAAAACCGTAGAGACGCGTACCATTTTCACGAAATAATCAATCAATCATAGCAGTGTGTAGCCGACAACCATTAGTTTTCTAGCAAACTAGCGTACGCAGCCACACGAAAATTGAATTTACTTCAAGGAGAATTAAAAAATAAGACTATCGCGGCTGAATCGATATCTCAGATAACTTTCATACGAAACAGTGTAAAGTCTAACGCTACAAACACGAAATTTGTCTAATATTAACATACAATATTTGCAGGTATTATTTAAACAAGGTTGCCAGCTTGGTATAAAAACCAATCCCATTATACATACTTTTTTAGTAGGAAATAAGCATTTTATAATGTAGAAATGGAGACTCAACCTGTAGGTAGGTTCCATTTTTGTTGGGAATTCTTTATATATATATATATATATATATATATATATATATATATATAATAGATTGTTTTTATATTAAGCTCTGTATAATTTAAATAATTGTTATCACTGCCCGCGCAATGAATGATTGTTTAATCTCCGCAGTTTCCTGTAAAATTGAATTCGTCTAAACTCCGTTTAACACTTAAAACACGCGCGTTAAACGGTATGCAACCAGGCTTTTGTAATACCATGAAATAAAAGAGCCTGGAAGATCGCCGAACTCGTACAAGAAAGTGTTTATAGCTCACCCTGACTCGACCATCACCACCAACTGCCAGTACCAAAAAACTTTTGGCACATTCTTGCTCCGGATTCGCCCAAAGAGCCACGTGCTGAATAGCGGTCACTTTAGCTGAACTACCAATTCCTCCTTCGCTTCTCCAACATGCAGCAGCCCAGGCTTTAGCATTAAACATAGGCGGATAGCTAGACAAGACATCGTGGAGCAGAAAATTTAAGTCGTCTTGCTTATTATTTGAATTCGATACGGAGTCATTACTTTCCACTAAGGAACCGTCAACCATCATGATATCTGATTCCGAAATTAATGGATGACCGTATTGATTGGAGTAAGGTAGCGTGACACTGTTGTTCACACAGGCTGTCGAAGATGGCGCACCTTCCACATAATCATATCCCAAGTTCTCTGTGAGTTCTCCCAGCCCATCAGGTGAAATATTATGTTTAGAGTACACATGGGTACCCGTGACTGGACTAGCCTCTGATAGACTGGTTACATGGTCTACGTTAACGTTGTCATTTAGATTTGCACACAAAGAGATTGCAGGAGCCCGACCTGAATGATGACCAGTCCGAACCGATGCAAGTTCAGCGACACTTTCCGAATGGTGCGCTAAATCGTCTTCTTCCTTGACTGAAATATTTGGTATTGTAGCATCTGATGACTTCACAAAATTCTTATGGCGTATCTTGCGCATTTGTGTAAATGAAGGACGCACCTGTGAAGAAGAGACACGAGAAAATACAAGAATAAAGAAAGCGTAAGTTTCACCTGTGAAAAATAAGAAAAATACTGATAATTATTAAACAAAATTGTTAAGACATTATGAAGGAAATATCAAACTCAACACAACGACCTTACTTAGGACTAAAATAGTTTTGTGAGAAATCACTAGGGAATATTTATAAATTCCGCGATATTAGGTAAATTAAATATATTATGGTATACATTTAAAAGAATACGTTTTATTCGAAATATTTTCTCGATGAATTAAAGAAGTAGCAATTTCTCAGATGCCTAAAACACAACTGATACTTGTTAAGACAAAAAACACCTGCTAAAAATTAATTTAAAGAATGAACCTTCTGCAATCAATTGCCCCACATTGTTCATTTACACAAATAAAATAGCTGTTTAGTGCACTAAGTAGGCCGGACTGGATGATGATTATTAAAAACGCGAATTCAAGAACACTTTAGATCAAACCCAGGTGGAAAAAAGAAGAAAGTTTCTGCTATAGGAGAACACATTTTTCATAAAAATCAAAATTCAAATCAGGCGAAATTCATAGGAAATACGAAAAAGAATTAAGCAGAGCGGAAACCGAATAAGCAAAAAAGTTCGCGTATGTTACATTGATGTTTCTTTTCTTGATGAAGCATCTTCGCGTTGAGCTAAAGTTTCGATTTCTAGTTCCACAGTTCATCCTCAATGCTCGTTCAATCGTCACAAAACTGGTAACACAGAAGACACAATAAAGCATCACACAAGTAGCTCACTTCTTCGACCAATCGTCCTCATATAGATATTAATACGACTTACAATTAAAAAATTCTAGTATTCAGTTTACAAATAAACATGCATACTTATACATCTACATAAAACTAAATAGAAATATACTACTATATCTTTCTACTGTTAGATTCATGAGTCTCGAAGTTCCACTAGTTTTCCAAGAGTATTGAGTAAACATTGTTATAAAGTCAATTGACTCATCGTTTTGAGACAAGTCATTTGGTTATGTAATTAATTTTGAGATTGCATATACATATATATATATATATATCACATCTTTACATCCACTTATAACTACTTTATTCACACATGTCATGAAAAACAATTAAACAATCAAAGATTGCGCGACTGATGGTAACTACTTCTAGAATCAAATTTGTGAGCTTAAAGTAAACACCAATCCAATTTTATTTAACCAGTCGTCGATCAACATAGTAAAACCACTGTCAGTCACACGTACTGAAATGTTTCGACTGTCCATGATCATCATCAGAGTACGACGTCAAACTGACTAGCGAGGATCAAACTGACAATGCAATTCCTCCGATTCATTCTCTCTCCTTTTTCTGCTAAAGGATTATGCCTCACTGAATATTGGGCATAGTGTTTTCTCAACTCCTGAAATATTCATGATATTTTTCCTCAAATTTATTTAAATTGATTATCTTATCAACCTTCTCAATTCATAGCAGTTACGTTTGAAGATACATTTGCAGCCTTTCGAAACTATCTGATGGCCAGGTTCATGTGAGTGACTAGTGGACTAAGGTTTCTGAGTGTGACCATATTTAAAGGCTGTATTATGTTCTACTATTTTAATCTTAATTTGGTGCATCGGTTTCTACATATACATCATATCACTGTCTTTGCTAAGTATTTCATATTCTTTCTTTCTGATTTTGTAGTTTACTGCTTTAGGTAAATATTTACTTCAATGCAGCTCTAAAATTATATTCTGCTTCTAATGGTATTATTGGTCTATTGAATTTCGAAGCCGGTATTACCAAGGTCCTACGGTAATCTTAAGGTTTCTCCTGCTTTGCATGTAACGCATGAAAGTCGAATTTCAATTTTATTCCTTTCATTGTGTTAGTTATTAATTAATGTGGGTTACCATTTTCCTTAAATATATCCTTCAGTTTTCTCAATTAATCATTTCTATGTTTCAAATTAGCTATTCTCAGACGTCAAAATATCATTTTAGAATGCCTTTTTTCAAACCATATGGGTAATTCGTTTAAAATGAAATTAGGATACACGAATATGTGTTATTGCTGTAGACATTTTTTCTAATATCCATCCATTTTGCTTCAATTTCCCATCAAGGAATACTATCTCTCCCATCGTTTCTTTCTCTAATGTGAAATTATTAAATTAAGGAAATTCGTCAATTCTTCATCATCCTATTGCCAAATTAGAAAATCACCATCAAGGAATTTGGCAGATAATTTAGGCTTATTGCAGGCACTCACATTTAGTTTATATTTCTGGACTATATCAATGAAATGATAGGTGTTCTTTAATTTATGTTCTAAATCATTCTTAGTGGTCCTCACTCCTTCTGCCCTTTTACTAAAACATAAACTCTAAGTGGGATGGTAGTTCTTCGCATAAGTCAACGTGTGTTTCTTCTAAATCTTCTTAAATAACCACTGTATTTATCAATGCCATAACCTCATCTCGTAACTTGTTCGTGGGATATTTATTTGTTTTCTATTAACCTTGTTATTGTTCAGTTGTTCATACCTTTTCTATCATAGGTTGACCGATTCATTTTAAGAAAACCGTCGCTCCACCTTTTCCAGGTTTTGGCATATCACATTGGTTATCAATTTTTCCCTAAAAAGTGGCGATTTATTATTTGGGTTAAACTTACCTTTCTTATGATCTACCATCACATGAGCCATTTCTAATACGAATTTCGTTTTTACGTTTCTTGAAGATGCTTATGAATATACACAGATTCTGTAATAATCCCGTTCTTAGGCGAGCATTACATCGGGACGTCGACATTTAAACCATCGTTACGCATATACAGGTGTTCCATATTTGTTTTTGCGTGTAGGTGTGCGTGTGTACGAGCCTCAGCATTTGTGTATCCCGCTTCCTGCACGTTGTTGCATAATGCACGTAATAAATCAAACTTAATCCGTTCTGCTTTACAAAAAAGACCATATAAGGAATCAGATATAAAACTCGAGTTGAGTTCCTGCGAAATTAAAATGGACTTTTTAACTGCGTTGTGTACACTGCGTCATAATAAATTTATGCTTCAACACATAATTTATCTCGCAATTCAAAGTTCTTTCGATCCAATATGCACATATATATTGGCCATGATCGGGACCAAACCCGGAGATATTCCAAGACCATCATTTTGCCTGAAGAAGTGACCATTAAAATTTAGGATTGGAGAAATTCAACTGGTCATAATGAAAGACAAGATCATTAGCTTCATTTAAAGAGAATCTCAGGGGGTCTATAGCCCAACTGGTTTCAGCTGTTTGTGTTCGGCACATGTGACCTGTCCATCTTGTAGCAAATAGGATAGCTATTTCGAAACGAAACTTTCGGTCATTCTCGTTGCTTTAAACTTACTGTCAATTTCAAATTATGGACCAGACATCAAGTAATTCACTTTATAATCGAAAATAACGCGATAACGGTCTTCGGGCACTTCTCATATATCAGTCATGATGAATTTCTGAACAGATATTTTGATACTGGTGGCAAATGTCGACAAGCTATTTTTTGAATAATCATTGGCTGTCATCATTATTCAATTTTAAATCAGACAGCAGAGTAAATAGTGATTCAACATCTGCTTTAGCTACTTTATGATGTTCCTTGCCTTGAAAATATGTCAGCAGCCGCCAAAGACTGCCGAAATATTTTCAAGGAACAAAATAGCTGGAATTCAGCCTGTGTTAATAACAACACAGATAAGGAAATAAGGTAGGTAGACAGACAGATAATTCTTATTTTAACTCAATGTTCCAAACCAGACTCTGATCTAACATAAAGCAGAGGCAACGTCAAATGAAAAGTGAGAGAGCGTTAAACGAACAACGCAGTATTTACAATGAAATAAAATATTTCGGCGTAGTCTAAAAGAGTGCACACACTGGCATCTGCAAATTGCCTACCAAGATATCATATCTTTGGGAGTATATTTTCCATTCCTACTGGATGGTCCTAATGTAAGTATGCCACATCAAATGAAAAACATTATGGTGTGTCTACTTTGTATCAAATAATTCAAGATCTGAGAAAAAAAGATAATAAAAGCACGTTAAACTAAATGAGTTATGAAGCCACAGAATGTCAAATTGAGGTTTACCAGCAGCAAGGAGTTGTGGGCACGAACAGCACAAAACGCATTTTGGTAACATCTTTAATACAATTATTAACGAAATTAAAGAAATTAGTGAGCAAATATAAAACCCCAAAAACAGTATCAGTCAATTAGTAGCGCGGCTGGTGGCAAGAATCATTTGAGTAAAGTGAACAGAATCCCGATAACCATTAATCAGAAACATTTTGTCAAACATACATAATAACATTAATCTTTCTCAAAACGACAGTGAATTTACATACACGTGTAGCTACAGGAAGGCTTCGGCGGTCTTTCAGGCGGCTACTCTCGCCCCATCGAAATGCCGACGGGTCCATTTGGCAAGGTTCCACTGGTTTAACTTCACCCAGCTCACTAGTTTCATCATTGACAACCAATGTGTCTGTCGATTGTCGAACACTTAAATCGGCAAGGCCCACAGTAGATTGCCCACGATTCGGATGTCTATGCCTCGCATAGACTGTTGAATACCTATTCATTTGACGACAATTACTTGAGGCATTACCAATAGACGTTTGACGGCCTACACTTGGTACCATTGTGGCCAGTGAAGTATTACTGAGTCGGCGAACTATTTTTCGGCGCAAAACCGCAGTCGGCGAACCGCTGACAGCCTCCTTGTCGCTATCACCTCCAGCAGATTCAGATGAAAATGTTGTATGTATGCCATCCATATCATCATAGGCAATTTTGTGCTCTGAGGAAACATGCCCCAGCGTATCTCCTTGTTTACGATAGCCTTGTGATTTGCCAGATACACTGGTTTTAGTCTAAATAAAATGGCAATGCGTTAATTGGTTCTGCAATTAACAAACTACTGTAAATGTTCATGAACATGTGAGCGTATATATATATATATATATATATATATATATATATATATATATATATTCAAACCCGTTTTTAAAACATGCTAAATGCGTTCTTTCCTAAGGCTGACTACCGTGGATGGATGATCCAAATCCATTATCTTTGGATTAGTTCCCAGTGTTACCAGGCATTTTGAACGATTCCGCACATGTAGTCTTTATGCAAACAAATGCAAACTGCAGAGAAGCTGAAGATCAATTTTACTCAAGGTCTTCAATCGAATCCCGTTCCGTCTTTGGATGTGATTGAGGATTAAGATTCAATTTTCCTTTTCTCAGATAGTCTGCCACACATTCAGAGCGGAGCTATGAAGCGTCAGCCTTCGAAACTTTTATTATAACCCAGATCAGAATCATAAGCTTCATGAATTATGCTTACAGATATCATAAGACAAGAGACCGTAACGGATTTCTCGCACAAATTGACATTACTGGACTCCATTACGGAACTCCATACATGAATAAGTTAACCTATCAATGATGATAGTTTCCAGGAACGATCGAATTAGAAGCTAACAACAGGCCAATGGCAATGGAATAGCAAATGTGTCAACTAATATAACATGCTCATTTTTCTGCATTGAATGCATGAGCTTAAGACGGTTCCATTCCCGACGTAAAACAGAATCGCCCCGAAATGGAATGGTAAAAAATCATCTTCTTACGTATTTATGTTGCATCAAAACAAATATTAACAACTTTTATTTTCACTGCTTGAGAAAAAAATGAAATATGTATCTCTCTTATTTGTAAAAATTTATTTTACCCATCGACTCACGGGGAAATTTTCTATACATTTACGTCTATTTAGTATGGGTCCGTCAAGTGTTAAAATAAAGGTTATGTATTTATCATGGAATCAAAATATTTACGTCGTTTTTAATGTATGCATAAGGAAAATTTCTTTCATTTGAATAACTAATGTATTCTACTTACATTGGTGCAGACACGGCCAAGCGAAAGGCCATACAGATCGTTGACTACTTGCTGGCTTTCATCACTCGACGTTCCGCCAAAAATGGGTTTTTTCCTCAACGATATCATTAGATTTGCGTAAAATTCAGCACACTGAAGAATACCAGTTTGTGATACTTGATCTGGTGTCAATATGTATTGAAGGCGTACATCACAGAGCTCCTCCTCCGTGAAGTGCACTGAGAATACCTAATAACATGTTTGGTTTAAGCGAAAAAAGTGATAAGCTTATTATATTTATGGTTCACCAGTGTATTGGAGGCAGCAGTCAAGCATGAGAATATAAAAATAAAAAAGATTCTCTTGGAATTCGAGCTTTAATAAAATTCATAGTACCCATGCCTTGTGTAAAGATAGTGATAAACTTTAACAGATAGATGAACCGTTTATAGATTTACTAGCCGATTAGCTACGAATAAATTACTACTGCCATGGGAAGTTTTTCTATCACGTCTAATTCTGATCTTTTTAATTTCTCTATTAAGAGCTACATCAGTAAACTCATATACACATTAAAATCAATTACGCGCAAAATAGAAAGTAACATAAATCTTAATTAAGGGCTTCTCCGTAATAAGTATACATTTATGTTTATCAAAACCACGAACAAAATTGGTCATAATAATTACACAAATATCATGCATATGAGATAAACCATACGCATTTAACATAAAATTTTATTCAAACCGAAAACATCTAGGAATAATACAATGCTTTAAACAATAATTTAAGGATTAAATGTTAGACACTTGCCTCACGAGTAGCCTGTTTACTTGCGTGCAACTATTGCGCAACTTTAAGGTATTGTTGCTAAAATTCTATTTCAAATATTGCTTAAAAATAGAAAAATTGCAAAACTGGATTTATTGTTGTGATTAACACAGACCAGGTAAAAGAGAACCGTTTGTTTCTCATTTTCTTCTCAAGTAATTACAAATGAACATACACGACAGACACACACACACACACACACACATATATATATATATATATATATATATATATATATATGTTTGTGTGTGTGTGCATAGGCCAATCGACAAAGGGTTTAATTACCACAAAAATTGAATACAAGTCTGCTATTGCGCATTATATCATTGAAACCTCGTACGTATGTTTTTTTAGATATGGCCTTTCAAATAACTCTTAAATACAATAACAACAATGATTTGGCAACATATGATGTTCTAGGATTACACAATTTGCAAGCAGTAGAAGCTTGTAACGTCTTTGAGCCTGAACTGGAGATGATGCACGTAAACGATTGGTTGTTCTCTTATTTTACACTCTCAACTAGTTTAACTTTGCATTTTCTCTGCCTTCCACTATATATGCGCTTATTTGAGGATATTTAAGGAGAAAATGAGAAGGGAACGATTCTTGTATCCGATAAAATTTCTTTTTACCTTGGCCCTTGGAAAACGTAATATGAAGAAACAAATAAATATTAATCAAATTCATCTAACCAATAGACGGGTATATGAGCGTAACTTATTGCATGCAACGCCAATTAAAAGATGAAAATATTCCCAGCAGAAATATGACTTCTTAATAATCGTTAGAAGAATTGTTATGATATTTAGCGAAACAAATGAATACCATAACCAACGAAATAGAGAATATCAAAGCTCTTCTAGATGAGACAGTTCTTGTGAACACTGAGAGAATATGAATAGGGGTACCAACTCACGTGGGAAAATACTAAAAAGGCAACTGAAAAATGTTGGCAGCACACGAACCTCTAGTAGGGTTGTATCTGAATCGACCAGTTATTTCCGGAATTTTTCGCCGTTTAACACGATCTTAGCCTTCCAATTAAAATTAGTTATTGCGATTGTTTTGGAAGTCTTTAGCTTCATAATGCACCGGATTTATCCTTTTTTTCTTTGATAAGAACAGCATCGTCAGTGTATTTAAGGCTAGAAGCCGGATACAACAATCAATCTTAACTACGGGGAGTGTTGCAGCGACATCAAAGACTGCGTCGGGAACTTAATTGGGCAATGCGGAACAATAACACAACTTTGTCGAACACAAGTGCCAATCGCAAACGGTTTGAAAAGACACTTGCTAGTTTTAAAAGCGGAAAATATGTCATTAAAGCACGCTTTAAGCATTCGAACTAGCTAGGCCGATACGCCGTCATTAAGCATATCTCGCCATATCATGTGCTACACAGAATCTTAAGCGACTTAAAAGGGCAGAAAAGAAACAACAACCTAAATTGGCGACGGAGTGCATTAATTTGGTTGACATATCGCATTTCCAATCGAAACTCTTCCTAGGTTGGTCAAGTTGTCTTATTTAACTCCTCAAGAACCATTTTAAGGATTAAATAAGTGGTTGCGTGTGACATAGCACGAAGTAAACGGATAATTAATTAGATGACAGAAGTCTACTCATTTTGTGGGTGGATATCATAATTATATACTTTCACTCATTTGGGATTTATTCCTCTCTTCATACTGTGATAATGAGCACCTGCAGAACTTTCTGAAACTTGACTCCATCGAAATTGAACGAATTCCGAAGACAGGCCACTAATCATGGCGGACTGGCACTTGCTCGCGAAACTAGGCCTGAACGAGGCACTTTATCAAAGCAATTCTAGCATTGTTAAGACAAGAATGACAAATAGCACGCCCAAGCATTTTCCCAGTCGTAAAAGATGGATTAATTTGCAAAGCAAGGTCCACTAAATCCCAAAAGAAAATAGATAAACCGTCTTGGGGATCAAGCGGCGCACGAGGAACAGCAAAAACCAGTGGATTTCCCTAATTGTATTTTAGCGTTTGGTCTGTTTAAGCATAAAATTGTTAACGTCGTCAATGTCTGTTCACCTGTTTATCCGTAGAAATTTTGTATATGAGCATGGTTTTAATGACTTCTTTAAGCGTAGCACAAGGAAGTTAAATCTGTCTGGTTAAAACATTTCCAGACATTCTTAAACAATTTAAAAGCATATAAAATATAGACATTTGGATAAGTGTAACTGCATGATGAGACGCATGTGCAACCTGAGAGAAAGAGGATTTCACTTAAAGTGTCGTCGGTGGTAATATGCCTTCATCAGTATAACGAACAAGTCAATAATCTAGATGTATTACGAATATCATGGGCAAACATCTCCCATGAGTAAGTATGTATTAGGTGTTGCGAACCAATTAACAAATGAGTTCAGTTGTGACCAGAAGGATAAACCAAAGGCAGCATGAACGGAAAGTATAATCTCATGCACATTCGTTTCGTGCTTACTGGCGACTCATCAGTAGGAGCCGGTACTACTCCCTTTAACCACTAAATATACATACTTGCATATATATTAGCTCTTCGCAACAAACAGTATTTATCTCCCATGGATATAACTGCAGATATATCAACGAGATCGTTTTGAACACCTGCCAGTTTATCGGTCTGCATTGTCACTTCTCTAACTAAAATAACTCGCATAATGACACAGATTGCACAAAGATTGTTAAACGTTCTCAGTTATGTCATATACCAACTGTCATTGGCAAACGTGTTTCGATGGGAAATCACTCTAATAAACCGCTGTGCGTAGGCCCATTGACCTTCATAATGCCATTTCATTATTCACATCTGAATAAAGACAATATCTTCATATCTAATCAAATTAACCAATCAGCGACTGAAATAGCCATAAGACATTAAAATAACAGAAATATGCTTAGTCACATACACACACCTCTACGATTCCATTGGAGTATCCAACGACACACCATTTTCCATCCATGGAAAGTTGAATACACGTTGATTGTCGGCTCTGCGCTTGTTCCTTCTCAATGCTGGACAACTTCTATTTGCGTAATCGTGTGCAATAACGGTTTAATTCGCATCGACAAAAAAAGTATCGAGAAAAAAAACAAAATTCAAAATGTCCATCATAACGTCCATATTTTATGGATCGAATCCAATTTTTTGCATCAGTAAAGAAATTTAATTTGAGTTTTTAAATTTACTAGAAACGCGTTTCAAAAGCAAAATCAGTAAAAAAACGATATATTAAATCATTATTTAAAAAAATCAGCACGGTTAGATCCATTTCATAGTACAAAAATACTTTTACCTTAATGGTAAAGGAGATTTAACTAGTACAAAGCACCTCGTGGATCACACACAAGGTAAACGAACAAAGTTTCTCTCCCCTACAACATTCTGCACTGAGGAGATGAGATTATGGATACTGGGAATTTGAGATAGCAGCAATTATACTAGGTAAGGTCGGACGGCTAATTGCAGAACGAATTAGGATATATATATATATATATATATATATATATATATAGTAGGTTTAGTCATCGAGTGATGGTTTTCATGCGCGCTAGGCATATGCATATATTGAGTTTAGTCACTGAGACAAATTCTATGTTTAAAAACATTGGCGAGTCAAAAAGAATATAAATAAAACTCTTTCGGATCAAGGTTACCACATTTGCTTAAATCTGCTATTGTGAGTGTTGTGCTGTGTATAGTGCCCCGGTGATGGTGCACTAGAACCCCAAACATGGAGGTGGGAAACACACATATTAAGGCACGCATAGAGAGAAAAACAATTCACCAATTCACATTAAACTCATTTACGAGCTTCCTTTGCCTATACAGCTGAGAATTAAGGCTCTTACATGCAACGTCATTCTACACATCAAACAGCGAAAGAGAATTACGCATAACAAAAACTGTTGTATGCAACATCCTAATCTTTAACTAAATACACCAAAGTACCCCTTGATTTCCAAAATTGACTATATAAAATACAAGATATTACATCCGAGCTGAGTACTGGCGCAAATCAAATGGCCCTTTTTGACAATGTCCTATATACATGATTAAAAGTAAGATTTTTTCAATACAAAACTTATTTCACAATTCAAAGTTTTATTTTAGCTTCAGTTGATTAAAAGTAATCTTTTTATTCGTTATTTAACGATGAAATAGAAATTTCCGGTCTGAAGATCAATATCATTTAGCTTGTTGTAACAGACAGTTTTAAAGCGACATTGTTGGCCTTAAGCGGATACAATTTTTCCATTGACCAGCAAAATATTTTAACGCCAATCGGTGTCGTGGGTGGACCTAGTCAATTGCCAGTGCTAAAATGCACAAGAATAAAAATACTAGAAGATGCGTACAGTTCGGCTATTTTCAACGGGTTGCAAGCGGTCCCCTGGAGATATGTTGAGTTTTTAGTCATACAGCCCAGACTCTATTGGTGTCCACTGCGTGTGAGAATCTGAGCTCCTTTATTTGTGTCATTTGACGAAGAACGTAAAATTGGATATCGTGTTTTACGGGAATGCTAAATCTTCTACCTATAAACATGCAAACGTAGTTCTATGGTCCCTCGAGCGTCAATTTAAAGTTTACCTTAATGTCTTCACAAATCTGAAAGACATTTGATTCTTCAGGAGTAGAGCCATCTATAGACAGTTGTTGACTATGTCGTCGTTGAGAAAAATGTTGACATTGCTGTCCGTGCATACTCAGAGGCCAAAGCGAGTTTATAATCTGCTCATTGAAGAGTTGCGCAGTTCCACATCGTAGACTCACTTCTTGAAAAGAGAAAGGACTTTCAGGTTGGCGAATATAGTGGATACTGTTTGCAAACTGTTGTCCAACCGCAATCTCTTGACAAGCATTTGGACAGTTAAAATCATCTTCAGAGGCGTACGTGGTTCCAACTGAATTTGTAGGAAAATTGTCGTCAGATGATTCTATTTGGCCTTTATTGACAGGAACTTCGGCAAAAAAGAAGCGTGATCGAAACATTATCTAAAAAATCGTAAAATAAGGAGAAAAGTTTTAGACATTTTATCCAGATTGCTGATGGTGTATTATGATGACATTTGGCTCCAAACACGGACAAACATGCTAAGTGCTGAATTAACTATCAAAAAGGCTCTATATGTAATAAGAAATCCAACCAAAAACTAAATGATTTAAGCCAATTTCAGCAGGACACTTATGTCACAGGAAGTTATCCGAAAAGACAATACGTATACATGGATATGCTTTTATCCTTAAGCAAAGAACTTCAGTGGGATAAAAAAGATGAGGAAACACTGAAAGGTCAATCGCAATGAACCAAAGTCATTTGAACCCGTGTATCATTTATAAATTGAAAGGGTTTTCTCAATTTAAACCGATTCATGGATTTGCCAAATGTAGATGAAAGTAATATAATACCAAAAGTTTTCTTAATTTTGCCTTTCTAAAGCGTCTAGTATGGCTCAACATCCTCTTAAACAGCATTATATCAGCCTATAACAACGTTTGATTCCTTGCCACAAATCATCATCTTCTTCACTACCAATAGCACATCAGCATTTACAAACGGAAAATTTATTGTCCCATACACTTGAGGAAATTGAAAGAATAGCAATTAAAAATAGCCATGTAAGGAAAATAACAATGAAATAGAATCTAGAAAAATATTTCAACACACAAAGAAAAGTGGCGAACTGACGTTTCTGAAACAGATGCACCAGACCAAGTAAGCATAGAGGCCAATCAACATCAGCAGTATAGTTTCACTGTGATTTTCAATACATCGCATCAAAACACAACCATATCTAGTAATCAATTCTTTCAACAAAAGAAAAAACGATTAAGATCGCAACTAAGCTCGACTCGATGACATATTGCACAGGGCTTCTAGTCGTGAACTATGATGGTACGAGGATGGCATCCTGGAGAAAAAAAATGATCCTAATACTATTCTTTAAATAAAGTTTGCAAACTTCAGGTAAAACCAATCACAATTTATTAAGCCAGTCACAAAACATAGCCAAACTATCGTCAGTCCGACATACCGACGCGATTCTATCCTTCATGGTAATTATCAGAGAACGACAGAAAACTGACAAACAAGGAGCAAATCTAAATTCATATTAGGTGTGGAAAATCAGATATGCGACCCCCACTCTTAATAATCTCAAACACTTCTACAATACTTCAAATGTCGGCTGCGCAATGACTTTGCAGTTATGAACAGAATATGCTCGCAGCATACGATATATGTATATGGAGTATACAATAAAAAAATAATTGATTTTGGGGTGGTGATAACGCTTCTTTCAATCAGACTTGCGACTGTAAGATGAACCAGTCAAAAAACTTTGCAAAACTACCACCAGTCACATTTAGTGACGCATTCTGACCTTCCAATGCAATCAAGAACCTAACAATTTTTAAATTTCGCCACATGTAAGTTATACAATTAAAGAAGTATAAATTGCGCGAGTGATGATAAGAACTTTTTAAATAAAGCGTGAGACAAATAAAACGCTTTACTGTGGACGAATTCAATAGTTTTTACCTAGTCAAAATCTGTACTCTGCCACTGACGCTAATCTCGCACTAGCTGAAAGATCGCCGTGCTTGTTAATCGAACTGTGGGCAAAAGTGAAACGTAAACAAGCCAGCGAAATTGATCAAATTCTATTATCTTGTCTAACGAGGAAAACCTATTGATGAATCCAAAAATACCCAAACGGTGGTCAAAGTGGCTCATTCGTTGCTGACACCCTATATGGGCTCTCTCTCTCTGTCTCTCTCTCTCTCTCTCTCTCTCTCTCTATATATATATATATATATATATATATATATATATATATATATATATATATATAATCATCCATTACCTTTGAATATTGCACGTTAAATGTTCTGATGAAGATAAAACACATTAAATAACGAATTCGATAATGGCTGATTTAATTCGAGAACAGTTATATACATTCCGGGTCTTCATTTGATTAAGTGGATGAGAAGCAGTCTCAATTTCCGATTTACTTCTTGGCAGTTTATTGTGGGATGATTTATGTGTGTGTACGTATGAGTCCATGTGCAAGTTTAATTGAAGAATGTTGCTGATTTTGAAATGATGGGAAAGAGTCATTAAAGCAAATTGCTTAATTTTGTGAGTTGATAAAAATTGGAAACGCGCAGTTTTTATACCAAAATATCTACTTTACAGTATGACAATTCGATCCAAACTAAAAAGTGTGCACTTAGGTTTCACTCATTTCTCGTTTTTTTGATAAGCACGGTTTTAATTGTTGGCTGTTAATCGACGAATAGAACAAAAATGAATTCTATGGCAAAATTGACACTGAGTGATTGATGGTCATTATGATTACCCACGTTGGTTTAGTAGCAGACTTAAAATTTTTCGGACCACATATACCGCCAATCCTTATTCAGGAGCATAAGCATAGGCTTAAATTCTGATGAAGACCTGAAATAACTGGTAGATTTGGATGCAAACACTGTCAAAAGTTTTTTTGCTTCTACCTGGCTGAGGTCACTTTTATAATGATTACCCAAGTTAGTTTTGTCGTCTATATGGATCAAACGAACATTGGTTGCGCGGGTGGTGATAACAATTATTATATTCAAGGTTGCGGTCTTGATATAAACATCTGACCCATTAATTACTTACATATGTCAGTATAAACTAAGAATTGTAGTGTAGAAAAGGCAATTTCTCCAGTAGCAGCAGGATAGCTCAGTGGTTAGAGCACCAGATTCCGAAGCAGACGTGCCCAGGTTCGTATCCTGTCCGCGGCAAATTCTGGCCAGTACTTGATGAGTTCCCAATAAGGACGAAACCGGTCTACTGGATGAACTGCCTTTTCTACACTATACAATTCTTAGTTTATACTGACATATGTAAGTTATTAATGGGTCAGGTGTTTATATCAAGACTGCAACTTTGATTATAATAATAGTTTATATGGATCCCCTCAGAATTAACAATTATTTTTGCATCAGGTCTTGACTCAATTGCTCCAACCTATGCGGTTAAGGTATGCATCTTTGTTGACAATACCAAGACAGATCCTTCAAAAATATCACAAGAAGCCATCATACTAGACACACTCTTTAGTACTAAACTATTATTTCTAAAAGTTTGCTCGTATAAAGCACGTGCATTTAGTAAAACAAATTTACAAAATAATTATTATTTCTTATTTCAATCGGAGACTCAACTGCTGCTTCCATCATTCTCCTAAGTCTGCTTCATCTTAATTCTTGAACTTATCTGTGGAATTTTTCATCTATTTTTATCCATTATAAATAGAGGCACTAGAGCGTTCACGCCTACGAATTGGCCACTGCAACAATAATGATGTCCGTCTCGATAATGTATGCCCCCGAGTGGCCAAAACAAGTTTCAGATATTTGTTGAGAGAAGCTATCAATAAAGTTATGATTAAGAAAGTGACAGTGTATGTAAAGAATACGTTAAAACGAGTATTCAAAGAGAAAAGCACATTCGGTTGAAAAAATAACACTTTTACCATTAATTGAACAAAGTTAAAAGGTAAAAAAATTATGTAATGCATTTTGGTGACTATCTAGCTTCCTTATATTACCGAAACTTTTTTTATTGAAGGTATACAGTTACATACCTTAAAAAACAAAGGTATCTTTATTTAAAAAGCATGCACCTTTAAATCTGCATGGCAAGATTTGCGAAAATGAGACCTCATAGACCATTCATGAAGTAGTTTCCAGATTTGCTGGACCGGAATTTCACAAAATAGATGTTTATATATATATATATATATATATATATATATATATATATATATATACGTGCGTAACTTTATTCACAATGACGCATACATGTTCAACCAAATAGTTTTTTATGTGTATTTTTATAATCAGGCGCATCTGATTTATTTTCAATTTTGACCGCAAGTTTGAAAATCAAAATGTGACATAATTAATGAGCTTATTTCGAAAGTAGTTCACGCTTCATATCACTCATAACAGACGTATGTGTGTCCAAGCGCTTAAAATTTAAGAGCAGTCATTTGGGAGAAAAAATCGAAGTCGAATGGCCTTTCAAAACTAAACTCTGCGATACAAAGGATTTATTTAAAATTAGTAACAAGGAGAGTAGGAATGAATGATTGAGCTTGAGCAAATAAATGACTTATTATTCAGCTAAGGCGTAAGAATTAATGAAGCAACAAAGGATGATTGATAGATGAAGAAAAATTCTTGCAATTAAATATAAAAACGCTAGTTTAAATTATCGTCGGCGTCATCATCATCATCATCATTAGCAGCAGCAGCAGCAGCAGCATGTAGAACAATACAAAAGTCATTAGTAACTAATATTTTACTGCCATTTAACCAAAGAAAGAAGAAGAAAAAAGAAGACAATTTTTAATAACGAAAAGAATATTAATTCAGGCACACAAAATTATTAGAGATTTATTAGGGGGAGGACCAGTTTACTACGAGTATATTTACCTAGATAGACAACATAAGCGCTACACGACACCATTATAGCCAAGTCAGCTTTAAGGCGAGGCAACATTTGCAATACGGCTTTCTGTAGCTTTCACTATATCACGTCATAAACACAGCCAAACCTCGCAGCTAACTCTACTTTACTTACTTTACTGCGGCTGACTCCTTTTGAAGGATAAGCCGGCTCCACATTTCGTGGAGTTTCTTGGGAATTTGGTACAAGTGGTGTCCCCTCACCACTCGGCTTTTTGATCGAGGACGCACCTCTAGCCTTTGCACATCCAAGCGCAGTCTGCAAGGCAGCAGTAAGTTGCATGGTTGCCGGTGGCTGTTGAGAGCTCATTCGCCATTCGGAAGTACGGGGTACTGTCCAGGAGTCCATGTAATCCTGTGGCTGTTGAACCCTTTTGTGGCGGGGAACACACGCCGTGTCATGGTGCCGTCGTCGGGCTCATGTGGTATTTTATAGGAGATCCGATTGCCGGTCGGAAATCCACCACAAACTAAGAAAAGAAAATTCCGAAGACGATGCTACGAGAAATCTGCAACAAGATCGATACTGAGCTCGACTCGATACTATAACGCGCAAGCTTTCCAACAAATAATTATTATCTGAACAAGAACCCCACTCTGGCAGACAAATGGGTCCTATGCTACCTAATTTGAATGTAGTCGGCTTTAACTGTTTCTGCCGTGTAAAAATCTACCCACCTAGTTTCTTACGCCGATCTGGCGCAGGGTAAGTGAAGTGCTGTACTGGGCAAACGAAAAGAAGGCATACACAAAACGTGACCGAGCTAACGTAGTTATTTGTTTTTCTAACGAGCAGCACTTGTTGGCCGATGTCAGCGTTAGTTATTCGTTGTTGGTGACCATAATGTGCTATGCTTATCAAACAACGATGGTCTAAAATATTCAACTCGAAAGTCTCACTAGAGTATAATAAATCTGCACGTAAATATGCATTGTAAACACGACAACTAAGTCGGAGTGAAATACTCGCATTTCTCCATAAATGGCGAAGATGGGAGAAGATTATTCTAGCTTGCGAGATTCTCATACTAGCCTTATCCGATTTATTGCCAAAGTTATTGATAGAGCTTCCAAGTTACGTAAACATGTCAACTCTGCAGTCGCGGAGTTGGAGTGGGTGGTGGGTGATCCTGTAAAAGTATCTTTCATTTAAAGATTGCGAATTTCATAACGAAAGCAACGGCTGATAATCTATTTAAGGTGGCCTGAGTAGAATCGCGATTGTCAAATAATAGTGCGATATCGTCTAGATAATCAAGAAACACTAATCTACCGCACGAGAGAACTGCAACACCTGCATCTTTAACGTATGGCCGATTGTTGCTCAAACTAACATTTATTATCAAATTAAACATAAATGGCGAAAGTGGACAGGCATGACGAACATCACTACTGGTAGAAAAGTTGGGTTAGGTCTTTGTAGACCTTAACACGACCTAAAGTGTTTTGTAGAGAGCTCGTATAATATTTACAAATAAGGTGGGCACACTACTTTTCGACTGAATATTGAATAGAACTTTGCGATCCCCCGAGTTAAGTACACCCTTGAAGTCCAGAAAGATAGCTATTGTGCCAATACACCTGTCGCAGTTTAAGAACTTGTCTTATGATAAAATGTTATCTGTAAAACATCGTCCCGATCGGAAATGTGTAATTCAAATACACGTGACGAATGCTGCAAAAAGTTAACGATTGTGAGTGCGAACACTTCCAGACTAGTAAAATGTATGCAAAACCGATAGAGGTTAGAGACGCTGATCTGGCTTTGGCTAACTTTATATATGCATTGCGGTTTGGTGCTGGTTTGGCCATAGAAGATCTAAACATGTCAGTATATTTTACTGCCACTAAGTGAACTACCTGGTGCAACCGATTAAATATGTAAACTAAATTAAAATGACATTTTGAAATTGACTGGATTTAAATATTTAGCAGGGTCTAAGACCTACCTTTCAGCACATACCTTATTATTCCGTCTCTATGGTATAATGAAGCAAACTCACGGACAAAAAATGCGAACAAAATTCAGTTTCAGTGCTTAATAACACGGGAGCGACAGTTTTTCAAATAATCTCAGCTCGATTTTTTTTATCTGAAAATAGACCTGTTAAGAAAATTTGGTTACAAAATTCACCTAAACTAGAATTGTATAGCACAGTGTTGCCTTCGACTACTTAAATTTTGGCTATCAGACCAAAGAACGATCAAGACAACTGAATGAATGAAGCCGTTTTTCAAAAGACTATAATATAAGGTACTATGGGCTGAGTCGACAATAATATGTTTAGACATGCGAGAGAGAAAGACAAGAGAAGATAGCGAAATAGGGCGTAGAATTACGTGCAAATCTGGCGAGTTTTTGCGCTTGCCAATCGTCAGTAACTGCTGACTGCCGTTCTCAGCGAACCAAGTGGCAAACACGTCAGTCCAAAGAAAGCCAGGCACACCAGATTCGCTAAATGTCCAACATGATGGCGCAATAGCATTGCTCATTTTCTGATCGCCAGCTAATCCGACATCATTTGAGTCTGACACTCCAAATGTTTCCAAATCGGTGTGCAGTCGACTTTGTTGTGTTGAGTTAGTACCGCTAGCAGGCACTCCAGTCGAATCGATTATTGGACTAGAATTACTGGTCCCACTTTCATTTTCGTTGTCATCGTTGTCAATATCTCCATCAATTTCAGCCTCGCCTGATGTCCTACTGACAATGGGCATGAGTGGTGACAAGCCGGATAAATCCAACTCCCAGCGCTTTATCAGACGATCTTCACCAGTTGTCATAAGATCAATACAGCCTGACAGAGAAACAGCAGAAAAAGGAATGAAGGCAAGAGCTCCACATTCACACCCCGTCTGTGGACTGCCGACAGATAAGCAAAATTGACAAACAAGTGTATTAGCATCGCATTTTAAAGACGATTGTGATATTGATGGCAGAATTAGACTAACGGAGGTAAGCGCCGCAGAATGCACACTCAAATCGAAGAGAAGGCAGCTGTCTTGAAGACGCCATACCTAGTTTTTCGAGATATTATGAGAAATAGTAAAAAAATAAAGTTCCGAATAATCATGTATTTTCTGCAGTTCTTTATTAAATGCATGCACATTTATATACGAGAATAAATAGAAATAACATATGACAACTTAAAAGAATCTTTATGCAAAAATAAGTTTCGGAATTTCGTCTGAAATTTCAAAATAAAACATTTACTAGTTTGATCCAACTAGAAAAACTGGGCTTCCGTAGACCCATACAAAATGATGCTTAGTTTTGTTTCTTCTACTTGGATAGGCTAGACTAATATTGCTTCTGTAATTTTAAACTGAAAAGCTCATTTCGCCTAAGCTGAGAAAAAAGGAAAGAATTATTAAAACCATTATAAATTGATTCATGAACTTGATTCTAGATAAGGAATCATTCCAGGTTTATGTAACATTATAAAACAGCTATATGACTAATCCGCAAATTGGATATTCTAATAGGGAAAATGACAGGTTTTATCAATTTTAGTTAATTTTTTTAAATTATATAAAAAATTTTAATAGTAGAAACAAAGCCAGTCTTTCATGCCTAACAATCGAATCGTTTGCAGAAAGGCATCCAAATCCTAAGCAGATATTGAAATAAAATTAAATAGATTTTCACGCATAGGTGTTTCAAAAATAAAACCTAACTCCCATGAGCTTTTAAGCAGTTAACAACAAGCGGAATTCACCTAAAGTTAATTGTGTAATATATCAAAGAAAATACCTGGTCCAAGAATAACCTCAGAATAATGATTATCAAACGCCAAAGCCCCTAAACCTTTACTAAAATATTGAAGCCATTTCAAAACCACCTAATTTACATAATGCTTATAACCATATTGGAATATTTACCTACAAACTATAAGATCTTATAAATACTTATCTAAATTCGCATTTGAATTTCAATTGAAAAAAATGGCAAAATGCACTGAAAATCCTGAGTTGAAAAGCTATCATTCACAAATTCGTGCAAACTTGCATGCAATACTGCATACATGAATACATGCATACGTACATAAAGATATGAAAAATGGAAATCTACGTCAAGCACAAAGAATCATGAAAGAGCATACATCTATATGCCGAATAAGCATTAATATTTTAAGTTGATTTAGATATAGCATTAGTACGCATTGGTCTGGGAAATATCACCGTTTTCAGTCCATTGTACTAAATAAATTTTATAGTGGGCTTGAGGAGAAGTGTGGGCTCCTACTGATGAATGGTCAACGTGCATGAAATGCATGCGCCAATAAGAAAACCCATTGTATTCCTTATAAACTTAATATATCCATCTGACTCTAAACAAAAACATTTGTTACTAGGCAATGCACGCCTAATAAATATGCATAAAAGGTCTGCTTGACAAACAGTAGGTAGATATTTGTCCCGTTTCAGGTAAGCAAATGAAACCCAAATAATCTAAAATAAAAAATACAATTCAAATTGGAAAACCAATTGTGTACTACAAAACTTTATTATAAAGCAGATATGAACAAAACAGATAAAAGGCCACTCTTCGCCAGAACCCAACTCCAATGCAAAATCTGGTATATGTCGTAGTAAATTTTGTAAAGAAACGATGAATTGATTTGATTAAGTACATACATTATACAACAAATTAAAAAAATATATTTTTAACTGCTTTATTAATTAAATTTAATACATAATTCCTTGCTTAATTTAAATTAATAATTTCAGTTGAGAAGTACAACATTATTTTAGAACACGTTTATACAGCACAATAAAAAGAAGACTATTTTCATTTTGCCAGAGCTCAAATCGACTTTAACATCTGTTATTTAACAGTGCCAATTTTCAGTAAGCAAGGGAGATTAGGTAGGATTAAGCATGCATTAGTTAGCAACAAACAGAAATCGAAGAAACGCGTATGCTGAGCCTTCCCAAACAAACAAACAAGCATAGTTTACCAGTTTATATAAAAATAATGTAAGGACTTCTTTTATTTATTTAGCTGACGATAAAGGATGTTGTATACAACAGCTTCCGCCCTACGTAATTCCTTTCGTTATTTGCTTTGAGAATACCTGGAAATTCGTCTGATTTTAAGTGTGACTTCTATAAACCATGTGCTGAGATTTACCTGATCTGTGGTGTAATTAACAAAGGCGGAATTCCAGTTGTTTTTTACTTGATGTAAGTTATTGCGGAAATTTCATCTCCTATGCCAGCTGTGCTTAGCCTAAAATGCTCTTGAATCTACTTCTTTAGCAATCGGTCAGTGTGGTCTAAATAGCATATTGAGCAGCTATTGCGTTTGTATAAATAAACAATTTCGGCCTGTTCGATTTTGAGGGAGCTTATTCGTTACATTTATGCTCAGTGTGTTTTTTGTTTAAACACAGATCAGTTGTGTATAAGGCATGCCGAAAGTCACTGATCTTATAACTCCTCGAGTAAATATTTACGATTGTGCTTCTTTTAAAAACAGGTATACTGATGTGTATCGTCGCCTGGCTTGGTACGGCCTTATTACCTTATTTTGTTGTTTATACTTCATGAATGTTTTACATATACCCGTTTTCTAATAAATTTTTTGAGCACCGCCAGCTCTTGGTGTTAAAATTCTTCCAGAGTTTTTTGTAGAATAAATTGTGAATCAGGTTTTACTTTTTATAAATTAGAACAGTGTTGAGGTAACAGTTGTAAATTTCTCGCACAAAATGGCTGAATTGTTTACCATTATTGAGTGAAAAGTACATAAATTCATTGTTTTCTGTTATCCTATGTGAATGTGTGGCTATAAACAGTAAAACATATATCGTTTCCTATGATAAAAATATAAATGTAGGACAATACTTGTAAAAAAAAAATCAACAAGGCACTTTAATTCTTTAAATCAAGTTTTCGAGCTTGAAGTAAACACTAATCCCGTTGGCTTTAACCAGTCGTCGAATAACATAGCAAAACTACCGTCAATTACACGCACTGTCGCGTTTCGACCTTCCATGATCACCATCAGAATAGAAAGGAAAACTGATGGTGATCATGGAAGGTCGTAAAGAGCCAGTACGTGTGCCTGACGGTAGTTTTGCTATTTTGTTCGACGACTGATTAAATACAATCGGATTGGTATTTACTTCAAGCTCGCATCTTGATTGTTTAAGGCACTTTAATGTCAGTGCAAAGTATTTTCCTATGAGACATGGTCATTACCAAAAGCAATAAAATAACATTTAAAAACCGTTATTTCGCTGCAGCACAAACATGAAAAAGGAAAAAAAATTAAATTAAACTACCCATGTAAGTTGATAAGAATAATGACTTAGGAAGGAGAACATCTAATCGAGATAAAATATTTACCTAAACAACACACAGGAAAATGCGACCTATACGTCTAAACAACTGATTCAACATATAAAGTAAAATTCACGGAGAGGCGACATCGTCAATATAACTTCCTTGCTTGAGTCACTATATCGCTTCCTAACAAGACCCCCACCTCACAGTTAACTCTCGCGAAAACGGACAACAAATTCAAGTCGACCAATAGACATTTTCACTAAATCGCTATAGAGTAGGATTTAAAATTCCATGTAATGCTGGATTTCTAACCGAAAAGTATGAGAATGCAAAACTTTTTCTGGTGGAAGAACTGGTTATATTTTATCAAAATTGTTTTTTTTTCTGATATCACTTATGTTTCACGCATCCCTATCTGACCCTTATGTCATTTGTCAAACTGGAGCTTGCTTAGATATTAGATCGTAGGCCTATGTGAAATTTTATCGCTTTCGAGCAATAACTAATGCCTTATATGATTGCTAACGTGAAACATTTATGGTCGGATAAAAAAGTCAGTGATGGTTATCTTTTGTTCATAACCTATATATGCTATGTTTCTTAGTCAACTATGATGAAATGCCTGTAAGCGCCTCAGACCTTACATCCTAAAGGTCCAAGTCCCTATAGTGCATAGCAACACTGCACGCACATATGCAATGTAAATACCAACTTAAAGGAAAACTTAGATACTCTCGTTTCGGCATGAAAGGCGAAGATCACGACAAGCTACAGTAGAGTATACGATTCTCCTATTTACCTAGTTGTTTATATTGCCTGGGTTATTAATAACAATGTCAAGGCAAGTAAACCTGTCAAATACATCAAAATTGACATTATGAAATTGCAGAGTTAGAAGCAGCTGCCAGAAAAGAATCTCGATTGTCGTATCTAAAAGCAATTCCGTCTGTGAATTATAGTTCGACTAATCTAGCTAGAAGAATGTTGACTCCCCATTCCGTATCAATGGAACAACACAGTTCATAAAAGCGTCTTCTAGGTAATTTAATGGAAATAGAGAAGGTGCACATGGTGTGATTAGCTATTTTACCCTCTGTAGAGACCGGAGCCGATAGGGTAAGGAGTTTGTTTAATATTTACAAATTTGCGGGAATATTATTTTAAACAGACACATAGCGACAAGCGCTTAAAGAGAACACCAAATAATATCTAAAAAGGTGTGCTTATACAAAAAGCATTGACAAACAACACAAAACACACACACACACACACACAAATATCCGGCATAGAAACGGAAGATTGGTATGATTTTGATAAGTACTAAAACCTTAAACTAATATTTTAGCAAGTTACTTACCAAAACATGGCCACACGTAGAGCCAGCTGCAATTATGATGCTTTTATCTCCGTCTAAACAACAAGCATCTAGTGCAGTAATGTCAGAATTTCTCGGGCACTGAACACTGAAAAGTGGTTGACTTCTCGCCGTTAAAACCGGCAAACTAAGCGACGCTGAGGTGACGTAGTTATCATGGCTATAGAAGTCCGATTCAATAATTGGCTCTTTAGGAACACCCCATACCTGACAAATGAAAAGTGAGCATAACAATAGCATGAATAAATAATTGTGGAAGAAAATAATATTGCAAGAAAAAGGGTAAGCGGTACGTTTGCCTTACGAAGACACGACAAATAATTGACAATCGTCACAGCTGTTAGGTGAGCCTATAGTAGTTCATCCAAGCAGCAATGACTGTCTGGTTAAATCATAATAATAATTATTATTTATTTATTAATTGCATAATCAAAGTGTGGCAATAAAGGCTCCACAAAACAGCATTAGACTATGGAAATGGAACATTTCAATTTGGATAGTAAAGTCGAATCGGAACACATCATTCAGAAAGCACGGTAATATGATAGTTACATTGGAGAATTATATTACAATAATTAATAGTTTGGCATGCCTGTTAAGAACGTAAAGCGTCTGATGAGAATAGGTCATCATGATTTATGCACATAAGCTATGTAAACGCGCACAGCTTTGTTGTTATTCACTTTTCAACATAGTAAAGCCATAACTTCTTTAACTCAAGTTTGGAAGCATGATATAGCACTAATACCACTGTATATAACCAGTCGAAAATATTGGAAAACTATCCTCGGTCACACGTACTCACGCGTTTCGACTTGCCATGATAATCATCAGAGTATGGTGGTCAACTGTCTAACGAAGATCAAACCGCAATGTTCACATAATTAAGGAAAAATAATATGCGTGGCGAAAGCAGCAAGGATTCATGCTCAGGATTGCACCGAAATTTTCAGTCAGGTACAATGTATGTGAGACTCCTAGAAGTGAAGACCACATATTTAAATATGTTTTCCTGATATGTGCATTCTGGCTTGATCCTCATTAGTCAATTTACCGTCGTGCGCTGATGACAATAAGTACATGTGACCAACGGTAGATTTGCCATTGCGCAACTAGCTAGATACAAGAGGATAGATGTTGAGCTCAAGTTCTAAAACTTGATTTAAAGAATTATTTAAGTCAATTAAACGATTGGCTTGACTTCTTCCTGGAAAAGGGGAAACAGAAAGTTTAGGCAAATTAGATTAACTGCATCGAGAGTTGAAGGAAATTAATCCATCCTACATATGCCAGACTATAAGGACAAATAGGCTAAAGAGTGTTCGATCAATATGTAGTAGTTTAAAAGACATTAAACACCAAAGTGAAGTTCTGTCTCCGCAGGCAAATACATAAAAGAAGCTCACGCATAAACTCAACAAAAATTGATTAACTGCGAACGTTTGTAAATGCACCTAGATGTAACTTTTGTTCCTATAATTTTGCTGCATGAACAGTAAGTTTAGAAAATATTCAATTTGACAGTGTAAACATGCTTTCCTATGAACTTTAAAATATAATCAGGTCGCTCATTCCTACTGGGAAATGATTACTTGTATTTGCAGTCCTCCTACTCTTTTATGGACAGCCACACAAGATTACCAAGTACAATCTGGCCAATGGTTACCATTCCGCTGTCCTTTCCTTAAATTATCCGCAACGCTATGTTTATATCATGATCGCAAATTTGATTAAAAGTAAATTTTATCACCGTCTGCGCAACCTATGCTCGTTTAATTATAAAATAAAGGCTAAAATATGGTATACGGGCATCTTTCTTTAAGGCATTTTGTCAATTTTACTTTCTTTAAATAAAGTTTGCGAACATACAATAAACATCAATCCAATTGTATTTAGGCATAACATACCAAACCGTCGTCAGAAATTACGGCTTACAGTGATTTTGCGACGTTGTGCGGTTGGTTAAATACATTAAGTTCGATATTTATTTAAACTACGAAAACTTCACCTACATCATTTGTATCGCCACACTTGAGAAAAATATTTTTTTGATAAAATTCATTTTACTAGAATGGCAGTTGCATAATTTATATGATAAAAAAACTTTAAAGCAACTATTGAAAGGTAACATGATATACGGAAGCTCAAAATTAAAAATAAAATGCTAACGAGAAGGAGATATTAATAAATGCAGGAGAAAAACAAATGACGATCCAAGAGAGTAGAAATGTTTAAGACTGGAAAGGAAAATAGAGACGAGCTAAAAAGTCATGTAAATGGGAGAAAATCACAATATTATTTAGTTTAGAAAATCCTTTAAACAATATTTGAATTTTTTACTTGATCCTTGTTCTGCCTAACAAATGATTGTTCCCAGTTCGAATTTTACCAGTTTCCCCCATTGATTCACACTTAACCACAGAAGGCAATCACAAACTCATAAAGCAAGAACGAAATTTCATTCAAATCGCTATATTTGTACTTATGACTGGGTTAACTCTATTAGCTACTACCATTTCAATAGAAAGCCACGGGTTGCGTATTTGTGTTTGCCTACATAGTCGCCAAATATTCAGTTACGTACAATTACATAGATGTGTACAAATATCTAAATGCAGCTATAGTGTATGAATGTTCGTTTACCATTTGAGCGCATGAGACCAGTTGTTTGACTTATGCACTGAAGAAATATACCGTAAAAGGCTTTCGAAACGTTTCCCGAGAACATAAGAAACTGGAAAAGTCACTTGATAGTCTGAACAAGGATCCGGTAATTATGCAATACTCAGTATCGCAACAATTTAATTTGTATACACAATACTTGAGATGGAAGAACAAAATAAGCTATTTCGATTTATACCAGTTTACAGAACAATAGTTAGGAAAAGATTGTTCAAACTTATTCTGAATCCCATATTAACTAAGACACAATTTGATTTAGCACATACAGTTAACATCACATGTCAAGATATTTGTTTATACAAGTTGAAGTCCACTACTTCTGCTTACAGAAATACCATTAGAGATCAATGAAATACCTTTATCCTATAGGATTGTGTGCGTTTCAAATCACGGACCAAATTTTTGATCGCCAATAATAATGATGAAACGACTTACGTGCACAAATTTTCCAGATGCTCCAGCCAAACAAGCCTCGGAAGGTGTTACCTCCTGACAGGATGTAAATTGATTGTTCACGTTTTCCACAGACTGTCTAACACATTGTATCTGGCGACGCCACACACGTGGTGCCAGATGACCCGGAGAAATCGGCAGTATAAGAAGTGCACTCACTGCAGGGCCATCTATTGGAAGCAGGTTAATCGAAGCCTGTCTCCCGCTCAACTTTTAGCACACGTCAATTAAAAAGGAGGTTTTTATAAATAAGACGAAAGAAAGCAAGCTTTATACAAGTTATATATATATATATATATATATATATATATATACCTATATATATATATATTGATTTGTAGTTTACAATTATCACGTCTTAACTTAGGGCAAATAAGTCCACATTTCAATCAGCAAATATAGGTAATTTTATGTGGTGTCTATAAATGTTGTTGTTAACTCGAGATAAATCAGAGATTAACAAACATGTACAAAAATAACTTGTAAATTCTTCTTAAAGCAAGACCGGAAACTTCATAAATATTTTCAAAGCGCCGTACTCAAACGAAAAAGCCTTATTGTAATTAACGGATGTTTGGCGGTATTGTGAACTGGTTAAATAGAATGTTATTTTTGTTTTTTGTAAGTCAGAAAACTTTATTAGAATTATTATTAGCACCAGCGGTGCAATTAACGATTGATTAAAAGAAACTTTAGATGAACGTTTGGATCTAATCAAAAAATATTTAGAAAGCCCGCTAAAATTTGCATACAGTTCGTTGAGTAATTGTAAGGGTGTTCAAGCAATCGGACTATTATGGCCACGAAAACTGCATTAAGTATAACTTGTCAATGCATATTGCACGACACAGAATCGAATGCAACTGATTAGCTTATAAAGGCAACAGTGGTGTGCCACCCATACCGGTGACGAGATACAAATAAGCGGGGTGCACAAATTTTATCTACACACTAAATTCCGGGTCAAAACCCAGCTTCGGTTGGATTAGTTTTCTCCTCCTGCGTTTCACTTATATTTTTACGGGCAAAGAATATAGCTACTTTTTATGGAACATATGGAATAATGATATCACGATAATTATATATTGTTTTTTTGCGTAGAGCTAATATAAGTGCAATTATGTATTAGGTATTGCGCACCTAGTAAATGGAAAGTTCTCAATAGGAACGAAACCGGTATACTGGATGAAGTAATTTCGCCACCTTATACAACACTTAGTATATGCTTTAAAAAATATGCATCCATTATATGCTACATATACCATATATATATATGAGCATGGGATTGGCAGTGTGTGTGTGTGTGTGTGAACGTGGATATATGCCCGCGTGCCGAACTGTGAAAGACAATTATCCTCTTTAAATCAAGCTTCCAAGCTTGAAGTAAACACCAGCCCCATTGTTTGTACAGTCGATCGAACAACATGAACAAAACTACCGCCAGCCGCCGCAGCACCGACGCGTTTCGACCTTCCATGATCATCATCAAAGTACGACAGCAAACTGACTATCGAGGATCAAACCGCATTGAATATATGGAAATCAAATTTAGATATGCGGTTCTCACCTCTAGCAGTCTCGCATACATTGAACTTGACTGGAAATGTCGGGCGAAAGCTGCAAACAGTTAATGTTCGTGACTGCATAGAAATTGTGCAGCCGACATTTCCAGTCAAGTTCAATGTATGCGAGACTGCTAGAGGTGAGAGCCGCATATCTAAATTTGATTTCCATATATATTCAATGCGGTTTGATCCTCGATAGTCAGTTTGCCGTCGTACTCTGATGATGATCATGGAAGGTCGAAACGCGTCGGTGCGTTGCGGCTGGCGGTAGTTTTGTTATGTTGTTCGCACGACTGGCTAAATACAATGGGGTTGGTGTTTACTTCATGCTCGCAAACTTGATTTAAAGCATTGTTACCACCACCCGCGCAATCAATTATTGTTTAATTGTATTGTCTATATATGTATATGTGGCGAAAGTTGCAAACAGTTAATGTTCGTGACTGCATAGAAATTGTGCAGCCGACATTTCCAGTCAAGTTCAATGTATGCGAGACTGCTAGAGGTGAGAGCAGCATATCTAAATTTGATTTCCATATATATTCAATGCGGTTTGATCCTCGATAGTCAGTTTGCCGTCGTACTCTGATGATGATCATGGAAGGTCGAAACGCGTCAGTGCGTTGCAGCTGGCGGTAGTTTTGTTATGTTGTTCGACGACTGGTTAAATACAATGGGATTGGTGTTTACTTCAAGCTCGCAAACGTGATTTAAAGAATTGTCACCACCACCCGCGTAATCAATTATTGTTTAAATTACTTTCACTATCTATACACGGAATTGCAAATTTTAATGTTAAATTAGGAAAAACAGATTGTACCGTTTATCCTCTTCATATACGTTTAGTAAACGATTATTTGTATTGGGTCACGTTACTGATTCCTACTGATGAGCAGCCAATAAGCACACGAAACAGGCCTCAACGGGTTTTCTTATTCGTTTATCTAATGCAACAAATTGGTGCCATGTAAAATCTGTCGAATGCATACATGCATTTATGATTTTTAATCGCAACCAAGAATATATAATAATACAATTCCACTTAAGTTTTGGCAAGCGAAGTAACACGATTTCAAACTGAAGCAAGAATAAAGGCTAAAATTGAACAGCCGTGCATAACTCTATGGCTCTCAGATTATAACCGCCAATGTTTACAACTTTGGTCTAAAAATTTGATTCGACAAAATGCAGCTGGGCAATACAGTACACAAAACTGAGGACGACAAACTTATTCGCCTATCTTGCAAGGTTTCACCAGAAAATTTAAGCAAGTCAAAAAGACCTAAATGTGTAACCTAACGTGTACATAAATATGTACCGTCCAACCGTCCAAAATTTCTTGACCAAATAAAACATTTTGAAACAAGGCGCCGATGTTTCGGTAGCTGCTCGTAGCCGATAACACACCAATGGTTCTATTTAGAGCTGATGTGAATGCCAGAGACTTACTCTGCAGTCGAGAGATATAAAGAATGCTAAAAGCAGCAGTCGAGCATCCAGAATTAACAATAAATAAAGAATGCTTATGCAAATTTGTTTTATTTCTTGTTTACGCTACATACGAAGGAACCAAAACAGTTAATCACTGAATGTGTTGTATAATTTTACGTTCCGTCACTTTTGCTTCATTATACAATTTTTTTCTCAATTCAGTTAACAAAAAATAGTGTGGCAAACACAAATATGGATTTTCAATCTTCTTTAGAATAGCTGATGCCTATATTAGCGAAAAAAATAAATAGATATTTTTTTATATTTATCACTAATTGATTCAGAACAAGGGACCCAATAACATGAGCGGATACAATAGCTGGCTCCTACTGATAATTCACCAGTAAGCACAAAGCTTTTTGTCCTATTTAAACCGCATTTTACAAGGCACGCCATACATTATTGCATACATGGTACTTCTCCACAACTTGGAATATATATCTATCATATCTTTCAATGAATGGTGTCACCGTTACCATGAAAACGTGATAACTAATTAAAAAATCAATGATTGCGCTGGTTCTGGTAACAATTCGTTAAATTAAGTTTTAGAGATTGAAGTAAACACTAAATTTAACCAGTCGTCAAACAACATAGAAAAATTACCGTCAGTTGCACATTCTGACTTGATAACCAACGTAAATCGAGGCCAGAGAATAATATCTTTTTCTTAACCAGCAGGTGTTCAGAATGGTTGTTATTCTAAATTCATAGGAGATTAGTCACAATAAAGAAAATACCTTGATCAAACATAATGGGTTTGAAGAGTAATTCTGGATTCTACCGACGTGTCACCATCAGGCTTGAAAAGCGTTTGTACCTAAGGTTATTCCCTTTTTAATCCGTTTTTGACACATCCTTCCGGTCCAATTTAAATTGACTTGTCACTGGACAAGTCATATCCAATTTCTAAATGAGTATTTATGTTATTCCTTGTAACTTCTTTGTGTGGTTATGGTTAATAAAAATGCTTTTTGGTGGAAACAAGTGGCAAGTAACTCCACAGATCAAAACTAATATACAGAATCAATTATCTGTTTTGTGACTGGTAACAATTAATAATTAAATCGAAGTTACGTCCATAAAATAAACCATAATCCCATTTTATACTTCGATAACAATATATGCCATGTTTCACTTCAGGAAAACTATCCATAGGCATAAATAGACATTGATGCTGATTTAACAAGTCCAACATTTACTCCGGCTGAGCCAACTTCACATTTGACACCGTATAACTAAGGAAGCTTAAGTACAAATTTTACAAAATGTAATGCAAGCTGTCTCGTTCTTGCCGCAAATCAAGATATTTGAAAGAAATGTTGAAACACATATAATCATATTTGTTTTCTTACTGTTTCATAACGAGATCGTGATCTGCCTATTGTTTGTGGATTCCGTTCGAATTTATTTTTTGTCGTGCGTGTTAATCGATCCACAACCGCGCATTGTTCATCGGCCAATCGTGTAGATATGCACACTGTCCAGTCAATCACTTCCATGCTGTATACCCAAATAAGTCCATTAGCCAGACCAAGAGCAATCAGGTTTCCGCCTAGTCCGGTGACTGCACGCATTGAGACAAAACTTTGAGCCAAACTCATACCCATAATAGGCTACATTGGAAAAAGTGTGCGCACATACATGATCGGTGTAGGAAACATGTTTTGGTGTGCAAATGTGATGAAAACACAAAAAAAGAAGACGACTGTTAAGTTTGGAGTTGAAAAAATGCATGGAAAAGACGTATTGTTATAACTCATCAAAAAATACTTAAACACACTTATAGGTAGAAAAGGATAATTTTATATATATATATATAACAAGAAGGCTAACGGACAGAGTTTTAAAAAGGAGAGGATCTCGTTTAGGTGGAGATACTTACTCAGGTAACACACAGAAATGAAGCGACCTAGACCTCTACACACACAATTATGGCCAAGTTCACTTTAAAGCAATAGGGCATTGAAAGTACATCTTTCTTGCGGTTTCCATTGAATCGCATCATAAAATATAGGACGAACCTCAAAGTTAACCCTACTCTAGGTAGAAAAAAATGTTAATTATGCACACGAAATATGCAACACAGTGACCAATGAGTTCGTTTCAATGCCATATCGCGCAGAGTTTTCAACAAAAACTGTGATGCGCATGTGGACTGCATTCGTGTACACGAACGGGACCTATAGAACTAAATTTGACTTGAGTTTACTTTATCTGATACTACCCTTTTAAAAGCTGCCAACCTTATTTCTTAAGTCAATATGGTGCCAACTGAGAGAATAATGCTTTATTGAGCACTTATTTATCAATCAAAAAATACAGCTACAGATGTCAGCGTCGTTTAATTGTTGTTGTAACATATACGGCCTATGCTTCTCAAACAACGGTGGACAAAATCATCCACTTTAAAAAACCAAAATTCAATGTCGTATAAAAAACATCATGTACAGATGCACTGTAAACTCGAGCATTGCGGCAGTGTGAGACACTCGGATTTCTTCATAAATGGCGAAAGTTAGAGAAAGCTAATCTACCTTTCCTAATCGTCATATTTATCTTGACACTCATATTGCTTGAGTTATACAAACATCTATAACGATATGCAAAACTGTCAACTACGCCCCGGGTTCTCACCTTCAATTCGTGGACCTGAAGTTAGTTGTGAGTGACCATATAGAAGCAATTCACGTTTAGAGGGTGCAAATTTCATGCCTATAGAGGAAATGACGGCTGATAACCTATTTAAGGTGGCCTGGGCAGAATCTCGGTTATCTAATCATATTATAATATGGCCTGCATAATCGAAATTGACAAATCTAACACCGAAGAGAGCTTCGACGCCTGCATCCTGAACGTATGAAAGTTAATAGTTCATAATAAAAGATATTACAATATTAAAAAATGGGAAAGTAGATATCCCTCACGGACACCACTCATTTTAGTAAAGTTGTTCGATAATTCACTGTAGACCCGAACACGATCAGTTGTATTTATGTAAAGACGACATGTAATATTTACAAAGTTGGTTCGCATATCCCTTTTTGAAAAAATATCGAATAGTGCATTGCGGTCCGACGCTTGAAATACACCCTTGAACTCTATAATGATGGCTATTTTTGGATGGCAATATGCATTTTGCTGTTCAAGTACTTGCCTTAAGGTGAAAATATTACTTATATCAACACGTCCTGTTCGGAATCCGGCTAGTTCTTCTTTGATGTGTGATTCGCAGTAAACGCTGAGATAACGTAAGATAATTGAAGCAAATAGCCTAGATACAATTGAAGTCAAGCTTCTACCACGATAATGATCACACGAATTACGATTTTTTAAAGATAGGAATCAGGGTCGATTTACTCAATATTGTACAAAAAAAACTATTCAATGCTCTACATATTATGCCACTACCATTCTTAAATAAGGTAGGAACAATACCATCGGAGATGCTGTTTTGCGATGTTTACGAGATAAGATTGTCTTGTGTGCTTCCAAGTCTTATAGTTTTTGAAGACTAGCATTCCACATTTTTTGTATACGCATACTTTCGTGGATCAGGCTTGATGCAAGTGCCGAGGAAAATTCAGTGTTCAACGTACCTGTCAAGACGACGAATTTTATCGGCTATTAGATAGCTGTTACTATCATGTATAATTTCGATAACTGCTAATTTTCTCGGACCTATTGCGCGGATAAGTTAGAATAAACAGCGGCTATTATATGATGCAAACCCTTCTTACATCTCTTCAGTCATTCTGGTCCAAAAGTATTCAAAATAAACATTAAGACAGCGTTTAAGTTGACATCTAATAGCTTTAACAGTATATTTATAAGCCGAGCTAGCACGAACTTGGCGTCCAGTTTCGATAATTACCAAATCCATTTCCAGAGACTCAATTATTAATTTTACTGGAGCCTACAACGCCACACACAGTGGTACCTGAAATGTGCATATTTGATATTTTATTCGTTTGTAGTAATTTAAAATTTTCATCAAGTCCAGCTAACATCGATTTTAGAAAAGCTTTATATTTTGTTAGAACGACGATTGTTCGAGTTTGCTTATTCCTATTTAAGAATTCCGGATAAGTTCCTGGTCGGAGCCGACATGTGTTTCAAAACGATCGAGAGTCCTGGATGCAATCACGCCAGCTGTAATTAATTGCTTTATTATCTATTTGAGTCCACTGTTGGAGGACGCCATGTGGCGTCAAGTTCGTACTAAACAAGTATAATCAAAGCTCAGCGCAGCTATCTAAATGTCGTTCATCATTATGGTTGCTCATGTAGCTCAATATGTATCTATCACCTAAATGGAGTACTGTGTCGCTTAAGAGACCAAACTGACCATTCATGTCATCCATAACCGAGACTATCTGATCTTCTTGCTCTACTTAATAAAAAAACTTGGTCCTAGTAGAAAGAGTCTATACTGTCATCTGTGCTACAATCGGTGAGAGCATATTTAGATACAAAGAAAAGCCAACACTGATTAAGATGTTTAGTATTGATTTGAGCGTGCGTATTTAAGCGTGTCACACAAAGTCGGCTGTTTGCAGGGATACATTCAGTTAAATAAGCTTCAGATCGTCATCAAAGGACAATGCCGACGTCCAATTGTCTAGCTTGAAGAAATTCCATGGAACCAAAGTTAGAAACCAATAACGCGTAGATAAGAACTGTGCTCCAAGTTTCGTTTTACTCGTAAGATCCGGATTTAAGTCAATATATAAATACACACATACATACATACATGCATTCATACATATATACATACATACATTGCACTACATACATACATACATACATACAGCACATACATACATACATAAATACATACATACATACATACATACACATACTTTTGTATACATACATACCTTTGCCATACATACATACATACATACATACATGCATACATACATACATGTACATACATACATACATACATATACATACCTTACATACATACATACACATACATACATGCATACATACATACATATGAACACATACATACATATACATATACATACACATACATACATGCATACATACATACATACATACATACATACATACATACATACATACATACAAACATACATAGATCCATACATACATACATAGCATACATACAACCACATACATACATACATACATACATACATACATATATACATACATATACATACATACATACATACATACATACATACATACATACATACAAACACACCTACATACATACATATATACATACATGCATACATACATACATACATACATACATACATACACACATACATACATACATACATACAAACATACAAACATACTCCGCACATTCGTAAATATATACATAAAAGCATACATACTTACATACATGCATGCATACATACTTGCATACCTTTATATAAAAAAGACGATCACAATTTATTCCAACGAGAGGGATGATTATAACTTTCTTGTTCAAGATAAAATTACCAGTATGGCTGACTAGGGTCCGCTGCAAGTGAGTATTTAAAGAACTCCTTTGAACAAGCAAAAATAACTTTGTTGAAAATATTTATTTTTCGTTTAAATAGATGTCTTTCACCCAACCAAGTCTTTTTCTTTATATTTTATTATCGATATTTCGATCGCCCTTTCCGGTCGTCGTCATAAACAACGTTTACAAGCTAATTATTTTGTTCGACAGGGAATTTATATATTTCTTGATCCGTGTGTTACGAAACAAGATCGTTACATCTAGTCCGCATTTTCATTCGGAATATTTCAGTGTCCAGTTTCGGAAGCTTTTTTCAACAACAAATTCATCGCACAAAGAATTTAACAACTATTAAGTCAAGTGGTAAATTTAATTTAAACTGTTCCAATTATACTTACCGGTAGATCTCTTAACCATAACTGAATTTTCACAAGATAAGTATGCGTTATGTATGTATATATGTATGTATGTATTTATGTGTGTGTGTATGAGTGTGTGTGAACGCGCACGTGTACACTCTTTCAAGTGAAATACAGTTATCTAACAACACCTACTTACGATTCTGTGGATAAACGTTCACCATACCTCTACGTGTGTGCTTGTCTGGGACTGATCAGTAATCAGTTACATATAATTAAACACAAACGTGCGTTCATGTAGGCTAGACCGAGGTGATTAATGCCAATTTTGATTTGAACACGTCGGACTTATATTTTAACGGTTTCATTGCAAAATTAAGTATTTACGATGGATAACCGCGATAATGGAGGGGGATAGATAATGAAAATAAATCAGTCGCAAAATTCAGTCACAGTAAATACTCAAAAGTTTGTACAATAATAAGCTTAATAAATGAGAATCAAAAACGAAATTTATAAAATTGACTTCTGAAATGAAATTGGTGTATAGCGTAAAAGACTATTAAAAATTGTTACACTCTATAAGGGATTTGAGTTAATAGATAAAGTAATATTACAAGTAATAAAGGATGAAATTATAAAATAATATTAAAATGCGAAAGAAAATTTTCTTATATCTGATAAAATTTCTTTTTGTTTTTGCACACAGGAAGGGTACAATGAATTTTATTAAAGCTCGCATTTCAAAAGAATATTAAAATTAGTTAAGAAATTGTTAATTCTTCTCTATCAAATGCAAGCTAAAAGCAAACCATCCTTCTGACTCTTTAACGTAAATGAATTTCCGATTCTGATTCGTGCAACCTTCACGTCCTACTATTATTTCGTGCTAGGTACAATTTTTGCTTTAAAGCAAAATGACTTACCGGTACCAAACCCGGAATATTGGGAACTCTTGAAGGTACTTTCAGCTCTCTAGATAGAGCCAACGAAATATTTCGAATGTTGTGCGTTTGTGACAAGTCCCCAATTTGATCGTCTCGGAGGTTCCTGAGAGAAGAACTAGTTTCCACTTTCAATATTCTGTAAATAGAAGGCCAATTGAATGACATTTCTCTGCTTCCTTCTCGCTTCTGCGAGACCTCTGTACTAGCCTTACCTGTAGACTCGTTTGCTGCTATTCTGTTCGAGATACTGCTCGATGAATTTTCCGACATACTTTCGTCGAATGTTTCATAATTTGGCGAACGGACGAACAACAGCGAGTCAGGAAGTGTTGCAATGCAGCTCAGACAATCAGTGTTCTGTCAAGATAAGTATAGAAATACGACAGAAACGATATGCAAGGCAACCCTTGATTAGAGTAATAACAATTCATTTGAAAGGTTAGTTTAAGAAATATTTAGAGAAACGGATTATCCAACCAATAAGGCGATGTAGAACACCAGCCAGTTTAAATATGCTAAGGATAGCATTTAGTTATTCAACAAGCTTCGTTTAACAGTTCAACATTCTCATGAATCTTATCTAGCACTTTTTGTCAGTGTGGGTTTAATAAAAACCGGTTAGAAAACTGAGTGCTGACCGGCGCACAGGGAAAGGCCAAATATGAGCCAATGTAGCAATGAGGTATATCGTAAAAATATTAAAAATTAGTTACGGCAATCAAGGAAGTTCCAATCGGGAACTGAATTGACCGAAGTTCGTTACCTGCATAAAAAAATTAGTCATACACATTTCACAACTACACGAATGGAACCTATACTTAAAATCAGTGTAAGATCAATTCATAATATTTGCCTTCTGTAGACCAGAACCAATTAACATTTGATGACTAGCACGAAAAACTGGAAATCGTGTTATAAAAAATTGTTGCAAGGGCTCCGTTCATTACCTTATTGTAATAAAAAATATTTAAGAACCGAGGTAAATACTTATATTATTTTAGACAAAATCAAGGTCTAGAGAAGAACAGGTCACAATGAAATAGATGATACATCACCAGATTAGTTATGATTAGAATGAAGTTATTACTGTTTAATTTAAATAAAGCCAGTTTCGACATCATGTGAGTTAATTAGTATTTAAATTTATATTAGAATATAACAAAAGTAAACAGGTAAACCGTAAATTTCAACTCTACTTTTTTTGTGAAAACAAATATTTAGCACGCAAGCGTCTCAAATGGAAGTGGTTTTGGAAGAGCTCTCTAAATTTAAGACCGATATAAAGTGTCAGAAGAAGAAATTCATAGCGGGCATGCTAAAATATTAACAATTATTACGACCATTGTAAACAGATCAATCATGCTAGAGTACTTTAAATGAACTATATAAAAATAAGTTTACCGGGGACGTACATTAGACGTGTAATCATATTCACCAACTGAATCAGCACTCATTTGTGCGTTGGCGCCAATCTTCAACACCTGTGTTAGCCTTGGTAACTCTGCTAATACAGTCGGCAACGCCTGGCTACCAGGAGGACGAGCAAGCCAGTTACTTGCCGCTAGTTTCGGTGAGTTGTTCAGGTCCTGAGCTGAACCGAAAAAATGACGATGGCCAGGTGAGTTGGAGGATCGGCTAACACCAGACGGACTGTCATATCTGGAGACGTCTGAATGCTGACTGATAGGACTATGAATATCTGATGTACCATCCATTACAACCCCCATAAATGGAGATAACTGTTTATCTGACCCAATATCAAAGTAATACTCATCCTCCATTTCACAATCAACACCAAATTCACGATGTTCCTGACTGTCGGCGCTCATGTTATGAAATGTTCCACTAGCGTTGTTGCTATTAGTGTTCAAGTGATTACCACTAATATTATTATTGACGTCTCTGTTTTTAATTCCGTTATTACAAAAAACAGTTGATTCAGTGCCTGCGATTCGCCGATGATTTGACTTCACACTTTCAGCTTCTGGAAGCGATGATATTCTACGTTTTATAATATCGTAAGTTACAAAAAGCATAATGTGTTTGAGGAGCATTTGCGTTGATTCGATTAAAAATAAATAAGTGCAAGTTATACATCAACGCCACAAGTGCAACGCGATACTTTAGTCACCGAGGAACTACTGGTAAGCGTTACCACACACAATTATAAAATATGGAAACTTTATTTCTTTAGTCGTCCGAGTAAATATATGTAAAAACTATCATTCGATGTTTATACGTTCTGAAGTGCAAAGGGTCAACTTACGTGCATTTATATATAAGGCATGATGTACCTAGTAAAATGTCGAGTCAGAATGAGCTAGAAATGGGATCAGACAACAAAGGAAATTCAT
Organism: Eudiplozoon nipponicum; assembly: GCA_029291075.1. NCBI lineage: Eukaryota > Metazoa > Platyhelminthes > Monogenea > Mazocraeidea > Diplozoidae > Eudiplozoon > Eudiplozoon nipponicum. The sequence goes on from JAQBSW010003012.1 coordinate 75,894, forward strand.
TCAGTAGATCGGTTTCATACTTATTGGGAACTCTTCAGGTACTGTCAAAAGGTGTCGCAACTCGAATCGGAGCACATAAGCTTCGGAGTCTGACTCTTTCCACTGTGCCGCATACCACACGAAATTTTAAGTCGTATACCCATTTATGTTTTCTGGTTTCGCGTTCATTCAGGTGGAATCGATTCGCAATCTCCTAATACCTGGAGATCTAACAAGACACCCCAATCTGTTATAATGCAACAGACAATAAGCCATTTGGGTAAGTTATGTTGATGTGACATCTAGTGGATGGATATTTATTATAGATATTTTGTCATTATAAATTAAATATTGCAACAATTAATCAAAGCAATTAATTGAGTGATCCTATTTCGCCCTTATTCCGAGGTCTTCCAGTACCATCCAGAATTTATCGCGACTGGGATTCAAATCGGGGCACATATACTTCGGACTGATATTCTATTCACTTCGTCACTCATATATGCAATTGTAAGTCATATACTAACTTATGCTTTTTTGGTTAGCCTTTACTTCAAGTGGAAACTTCTGAATATCATTAGTCACCCTTGATCTCTCATTCTACAACAAACAATACGCCATTTAAAGAAGTTATTTGAAGTCCAATGGCCGAAATTAACCAAGGCTAGGTGTTATACCAATTGGCCAGGGAGAAAATTCTCGTTCAATCGTTCTTCAAATCAAAATTCTTATTGATAGGTGGACTGCTACGTGAGTGGAATTAGTCTACATTTTCATTTAATGTTGCCAGTCTCTAAATGATTTTCTTCAACGTTACCCTCGTTGAGATTTCATAAATTTATCTAAAGGAGTTCATTTGTAGGAACGCAGAATAAATGTCCGTTTAAATAGTTCAACAACTCTTAATAGCTGACAAACTGAACGTCTATTGACCCATTACGAAGAATAGTTCAACTTGACTAAAAATTAAAATGGCAATATTTAATACGTACAAACGTTTCTATAATCAAATCATTATTACATTTATTAATTATTTATTTATAGATCTATACACATATCTAATTAAAACATCAAATTTATTTTAACAATATGAAAATTAAAAGTAAAATTTACCATCTCTAATTTATCAATAATCACACTGATTGCTTGGTCTAGCTAACCAAATAATACATAACAGAAAATGAATACATACATATACTAATTCATTTCGTATAAGCACTTATTAGTTTTGATAATTTTATTTAAGGAGCATCTCGACTTATTTGTATCATGTTATAATTATATTCGCTAATCTTTCGCGCCATCGTAGTTCGTTTTTTGCTATAGATTGTCGCTGAATTTCGGATACCTGTAGCTCTGTAACAACTAACACTCCTCCGATGATGGATCGCATACGTCACACAATTCCTTTAATGCAACCGAGCGTACACCTCGAGATAGTTTGACTAAGACCGTCTTTCGCTCTGCCTCTACTTCGCCGAACTTATATAGACAATTATTGATGACTTGCAATGCAATTGACTCAACTTTGGAGACCATCACATTGTCAATAGGCCTTAATCGAATACGGATGGGATGATTGCGATAGGCCTAGATTTGACTCGACCCTACGTATTTTACCAGCGCCGCGGTGCGATAGATTACTTCCGGCAACCGGTATTGTATATCGTTTGTTCGCAGAACCAAGTCTCCGAACAAGCGCACTTCTAACTCACTTATCAACGACACCGGAAATAATTCTATTGCGGTAGACACCAACGACCGTATCGCCAACTCGATCAAGTGCAGTCGAGCACAGCATGTACCGGGATATTATTTACACCAATAGCAAAGAACCTCCTTCAATGAGCGATGTGATCTCTATGCCGCCACTTGGATCTGCAGATGATAGGTTTCCAATCGCGCACGGCCCACCCGAAGGCTGCGACATCGTTGTTGGAACTCTGATGATTCAAATTGCGGACTTTGATCGGTGTAATGAAGCAGTATATCTGTTGCTCTTTCAGACACTGAACGTGCTGAGACATCTTTCATTTTAATAACAGCAAAAATGCTAGCCAATGAGTTAATTTGCCGTTCATTGTGAATATGCACCTCACACCACTACGAGCCACTGGCAATGGCCATACCAATATAAGTGTGTAGAAAATTACTCCTATGTCTAGCTTTAAATGCCATCGATGTACCTTTCTCGCAGCTTTGTGGCTTATATTTTGAAAAGATGGCACATTAATAGCCATACATTTTGTTGTAACTCTTCATCTCACCCAAGAATAATCGGCTTTCAACGTTTCTTCCAGCCAATTGGCGTCAGGATGGCTCAGTCGTGTTCCAAAGCTGAATTACTTTAATCATCTCGAATCTTCTCGTTATGCCAATTTTGCATTCCACTTTGAGCTGCCACACAAAGACATATTTCATCGTATAATATCTGTGGCTTAAGCCGTAAGTGGTGTAATAAGTGCTGTTAAATACCATGGTAAGTCAGGCCCGTTGGAAGTTATAAGCAAGCAACCAACAAAAGATAAATTAACGACCGTGCAGCTATAAACATTATTGGTTAATTCAGTGTAAACTGCTGGCAGTTGGTTGCGTCGTAAGATTTTTAAAACAATAGAACTTACAGCAAATCTGTAACAATATTATCATAATTTAGAAATCTGCAGCCAAGAATTTCAGAAATTATATTATTGATTTGCCTCAATCAGGTGAAAGCAGGTGGTCATTACGGATATCCGATTTGGTGAGTAAGAAAATTCTGGTGTCTATCCTTAAAAATAAATATTCTTATTGATGGTTCAATTCACATGCAAGAGGAGTTCTGTTATATCTTCACTTATTGATGTCATTTGTGTGATTTCCTTAAATGCTACTTCCGTTGAAATTTCAAAATGCATAATTATATAGTAGGAATTTATTTTCAAGAAATTTGAATGAATATTTTTAAAATTGGACGTTTGAATAGATCATGTTAAACACTTGCTTAAATGAATTAAATATTATGAAACTAGATTTATCCAACTTTCCCGATCTGCATTGTGACCAACACTGGCTGAACCCCAGTAATTTTGGCTGCTGGATATATTTCTGACTCCGTTCTCTCTGACCGACCATTAACTGGATAGGAGAGTGTCACATGTGTATGTGTTTGTATGTCTATAAATGCTATGTACAACCAACTAAGTGAAACCAAAGTGGTAGACTGTGAATTTAACATTTACATGCGTTAGACTATTTTTCATACACGCCATGTGAAATGAGGTAATTAATGTCGCTCTTACACAAATAAGATAAAAAAAGACGAAACAAGAACGTGTGAAATTTCACTCAAACCGCTCAGGTTGTACTCAGGATTGGCTTGTTTAATAATCAGTGACTTCATATCATTAAATAGGCGCACTTCACGCATTTGCATGTACTATGCGTCTGCAATCATCCCAGTAGGTAGAATGTTTGGTCTCCATTGTATAACGGTCAAGATCAAAATTAGCAACATGTCTACACTTTCGCCACATATACATATATAGACAATACAATTAAACAATAATTGATTGCGCGGGTGGTGGTAACAATGCTTTAAATCAAGTTTGCGGGCTTGAAGTAAACACCAACCCCATTGTATTTAACCAGTCTACGAACAACATAACAAAACTACCGCCAGCTGCAACGCACTGACGCGTTTCGACCTTCCATGATCATCATCAGAGTACGACGGCAAACTGACTATCGAGGATCAAACCGCATTGAATATATATGGAAATCAAATTTAGATATGCGGCTCTCACCTCTAGCAGTCTTGCATACATTGAACTTGACTGGAAATGTCGGCTGCACAATTTCTATGCAGTCACGAACATTAACTATTTGCAGCTTTCGCCACATATACATATATAGACAATACAATTTAACAATAATTGATTGCGCGGGTGGTGGTAACAATGCTTTAAATCAAGTTTGCGAGCTTGAAGTATACACCAACCCCATTGATATTAACCAGTCGTCGAACAACATAACAAAACTACCGCCAGCCGCAACGCACTGACGCGTTTCGACCTTCCATGATCATCATCAGAGTACGACGGCAAACTGACTATCGAGGATCAAACCGCATTGAATATATATGGAAATCAAATTTAGATATACGGCTCTCACCTCTAGCAGTCTTGCATACATTGAACTTGACTGGAAATGTCGGCTGCACAATTTCTATGCAGTCACGAACATTAACTATTTGCAGCTTTCGCATCATATACATATATAGACAATACAATTTAACAATAATTGATTGCGCGGGTGGTGGCAACAATGCTTTAAATCAAGTTTGCGAGCTTGAAGTAAGCACCAACCCCATTGTATTTAACCAGTCGTCGAACAACATAACAAAACTACCGCCAGCTGAAACGCACTGACGCGTTTCGAGCTTCCATGATCATCATCAGAGTACGACGGCAAACTGACTATCGAGGATCAAACCGCATTGAATATAGGGAAATCAAATTTAGATATGCGGCCCGCAAACTTGATTTAAAGCATTGTTACCACCACCCGCGCAATCAATTATTGTTTAATTGTATTGTCTATATATGTATATGTGGCGAAAGCTACAAAATAGTTAATGTTCGTGACTGCATAGAAATTGTGCAGCCGACATTTCCAGTCAAGTTCAATGTATGCAAGACTGCTAGAGGTGAGAGCCGCATATCTAAATTTGATTTCCATATATATTCAATGCGGTTTGATCCTCGATGGTCAGTTTGCCGTCGTACTCTGATGATGATCATGGAAGGTCGAAACGCGTCAGTGCGTTGCGGCTGGCGGTAGTTTTGTTATGTTTTTCGAAGACTGTTTAAATACAATGGGGTCGGTGTTTACTTCAAGCTCGCAAACTTGATTTAAAACATTGTTACCACCACCCGCGCAATCAATTATTGTTAAATTGTATTGTCTATATATGTATATGTGGCGAAAGCTGCAAACAGTTAATATTCGTGACTGCATAGAAATTGTGCAGCCGACATTTCCAGTCAAGTTCAATGTATGCAAGACTGCTAGAGGTGAGAGCCGCATATCTAAATTTGATGTCTACACTTACATGCAGTTCTATTTTCCTCTCTTCTTACGTTGATTGGGTGCGTGGCCTCACCGACATACATGAGAATACAATCATTGCTTTGGATTTCATACACTCCCGATGCGTCTAAGGGTCCATGTTTGCATTTTGATTAAGAAGTCTAAAACCCAGGGTAAAGAACTGTCTTAAAGCGGGACGTATATTGTACAAGAAAGCTAGTGATTTTAGTTTCATGGTTAGTTTAGAGTCCGGTAGTACCATGACAGCACGATCTTCCTTCCCTCTATTGGCTTTTATGTACCTCACATTAGGATTTAATTTTATTACAACATCCATTATTTTTGCCTCAATTAAATTAAGATGATAACAAATATTCCTGAATATATCACACAGTCCGCCTAATTACAACTTCCTATCCTTTATGCCTGTTAATGTAAGACTTCTTGTTAATGTCTTTAAGATAGCGATTTTCATACAACACGGGGGATTTTACATGAAATTAAGAATTCCCGAGTAAGAAACATTCCTAAAAATATCTTTCTAATTTCTGACCATTTCTAATCAACTTGACATTAAAAAAATTACACTTCATCTGATCACCCTTTCAAGAGTAAATTGAGGTTTGTCAATGAGTCTATTACCATAAAAAAGAGATAGAGTTGCACCCATAGTTTATTTTTTATTAAAGTTTATAAATCTGGTAACTCATTAAGATTTATTGTCAACATATAAAATTTCTAAGTTTCTACGATTAAGAATATATTAATATTTCTTAGACCATACATTGACGAATTCTTATCGGTTCGTTGAAATATTTTATGACGGTGACAGGTTAGTGGGCGTTGATTTAGTATCTATGTACACAAGTATACTGCTACATGAAGCTCTTGATTGGTCCGACGTTTACCCATCATATCAACTGAGATCATCCTGGTAACACGGAATATAAAATGCGAAGAATAGAATAATTAGTTTTACGCGTGCAAAGGGTAAATTAATACCTATTAGCTGTAGTTTCATCTAGATAGATGAACACGTTTATTAACTTTGTTTAACTGAATCATTATTATTTATGTATACACACACATGTACACGCATGAGGTGCGCCTATTTAATGGTATGGCAACAATCTGATTTGTTTGGGCGAAGCTTCACGCGTGAATGGTTTGCCTGTTTTCAAATTTTATCATTTAACTCGAAATGAGGCTATGAAAATGAACGTGATTTATTTGGCTCCCAACACTATAATGTGAGGGCGATGTCAATTACGTCATTTCACACTGGGAGTATAAAACAAATATTCTAACGCATGTAAATGGTAAATTCAGTTTCAGCTAATCTAGTTTCACTTAGTTGGTTATACATAACATTTATGGGCATACACATACACACACGTGACACGTCTATACAGGAATAGATCAGTCAGAAAAAAAATATGGCTAGAGGAAAATTTTAGGACTTGCGATGTATAGAGAACTAAAGATGGATTCCGAGAACGGAAGCCGAAATATATCCAACGACCAAAGCAACTGAAACAAAATCCGTTTAAGTCAAAATGCTGATAAGGTAATATCATACAATTCTTGAAGAAAACAAATTTTGTAGACTGTGTAAAACCGTTAAAATAAACATGTTGCGCGACAGGAAATAGCTAAATTTTTCGGCCCTTGTTGTACCCAACAAGGTTTATGTCTCCACTTCTTCAATTTTAATCCGTATAATCTGGCTTCAGGATTCGAAAGCCTTTCTTAACGAGAAGCACATCTCACAAAAAATTTGACGCAGATTAGGTAATGTCATACAATTCTTGAAGAAAATAAATTTCATAGACTGCATAAAATCTCTTCGTTCACAACAGGCTTGCCCGAATTTTTCTACGTCAACATTCTTGTCTAGCTTAATTACCATATAGCCGGGTAGAGTACATCTTCAGTGGTATACGTACCCTGAAAGTTGAATACCTATTGGACTACTCTATACCAATCAAAATGCTTCATTTACGTACACATAATGCTGTTACTTAGACGATTTAATTCAATATTATAAGTATGTTTAATACTTTATTAATAAAAAAAAATAAAATATAACCAACCATTATCTTAGTACTGAGTAAACACGATATTCAGTGCTATTTAAAGGCGACCTACTAATACTTAACTTATAAATCAATATATATCTTTAATAATTAATTTCAAAATGATTTTAGTTTAGGAGCATCAACGCTTATTTTTGTAACCCCCAAATTTTATTCGCAAATCTGGCGCCCCTTCAGTTTTTCCATCTGTACCTCGACAACACTAAGACGTTGAGAGAAATTTACTCCAAAACTTATAAAGCAATAAGCCTTCCTTTGTCAAGACCAAGGTTAATGGCTGAATCAAAACGTTTTTACATCACGTAGCGAAAAATGTTCACATAACAAATAAAGATAATTTATTTAGTCTACTTTGGAAGAATTCTAGTACAATGATCTAATTGTGTCAAACTCATTCAAAAACGTTAGCTTAAACATCGTATTTAGTTTCAGACTTGTTTAAATCGGCGATTCGCTACGAAAAATGAATACTTTTTCTAGACAACAATGGTAGATGCATTGGAAGTAAAATGTTTTCTAAAATATCACAGATATTATTTGCTATATTTAGCGAATCGTACATGCTCATATCATTAATAATAACAAAAAAGACAACTGTGGTTTGTAGTAATGATATCTTACATTAAGCTGCCGTCAGAGCCGCAAGACAGACATTCCTTTCCATCGTTGAAGAAAGATATGAATCGGACCTCAACATCCTTCGAATGCACCTACAAAATAGCAGAATTTGACAAATAAATTAATGCTACTTACAAGCAAAAGTAGACCGATAAGACGAAATAAATTATACTGATATTTATTTTGCCGAATATATTTTTATTTTTGTAAATAATTTCGCTATTTATTCTTGTCACGATTGTATTGGAAATATTGATAATTGAGCGAATCCGAGTAAGTAAGCAACCGTTCATGTTATCATCACATGAAACTTCCTTATCCATTAGTCCGGTTTCCTTCGTTCTCTGACGATGACCATACAACGTCGAAACGCGTCATAGATGCGACTAAAGGTATTTGTAAAGCGTTATGTGATAAAAATTATTTTGGTGCTTTTCAGAAGGTTGCATAGTTGAAATAAATAGTTTTTATAACCAGCCACACAATCAGTCTAATTAAATTGAATTCTTCACGTGGATGTGGGGAATCTGAAAAAATATGAGTGTGGCTGCGTCAAAATTATACATCCGATATTCCAGACAGGTACAATGTACGTAAGACTACAGTTAGTGACAGTTATATTTGACAGCCGTTTCAACCTTGTTAGTCAGTTTTTCATTGTGTTCCGTTGTTGACAAAAGAAAGTCGGTTTGCTATGTTAAGTGTCGTTAAAAATGGAAATGGTTTAGATATCGAATTTCAAACTTGATTAAAATACTTTGTTTCATTGCCCGCATAATCGGCAATTAATAAAATAGCACGTGATGCTCCAAATTGCCTTGAGAAAGAAAAACTCTTTTCAAATAAATAAAGGTATCAACAAATTTAATTGATATGCATTCAATTGGAACAATTAGTAAGATAGATAGTCGTAAACGCATACCTTCGGATTATTATAGCCGTAACACCACATTTGTATTTGGCTGGCCATTGGTTTGCGAGTTTTCGTTTTTATTTTTGGAAATACGTGTGGGAGAGGATCCATCTAAATAATTAATTTTTTAAAAAGCTTTCGTGTCTAATATGCACACGCGTTTTACTTATTATTCTTTTTCTTTGACAGTTGAAGCTCGCAAACTTGATTTAAATAATTATTAAATTGTTCATACAACGGTTGATGTCTTCACTCGGCCACGGCGTCCCGCATAACGACATAACACAAACAGAAATCTAGATCTCCCATATAGTGAATTCCAGAAAAGCCTACCACAGATTTTTGCCAATTTAATCGATTATTTATGTAAGGTGCATCGTAATCAAGTGACTAATATCGCAAAATAATAGTATCCTGCCAATAGATGGCTGACCTGCCACACCTGCTGTTCCAACCAACCACCGAAGTCGCTTCGGCGGCCAGACGAGCAGGATATGAAATTGGCATTTTGAAACAGTCCCAACCAAAGCAATCGACGTTCCAAAGCAAGGTTCGACAAAGATGGTTTAATGAGCCGCCGTAAAAAAAACCGGTTCGATTGTAAGTCTTGTTCATTATAACGCCTCCGAATGCTCAGCTGACAATAGCCTACACTAAAAGGAGCCAATAAATAGGTCAAACAAATTTTCCAAAATTTAACTGCTATATCGTATCACCTCCAAAGACTACGCAGCATAAAGCTCGAAAAAAGGTAACCTTGACTCAAAGACCTTGGCTTTGGTGTTTAAGGCAATAGACAGGCGTTTCTTCAGTGGTCGCCGTTTAGTACGATCTTAGGCTATGGCTTTAAATTGATTATAACAACCATTTTCTTCAGAATTAGTTTCTTACTGCAACAGAAGTTATGCCTCTATGAAGCTATTATTTTAACTGTCATCCGGAGAGAATCGTCAGCTTATTCGAGATCAACAAGCCATTCTTCACCACCAATCTCTATTCTGGAGAGAGTTGCACTGACATAAGCGAACACTACATTGACTGACACTACATTAACACTATCATTGCCCAACGTCTGAGTCAATCGTTATTCGCGAATCCTTATGAGGATAATAGTAGCGACCACTTTGATTCAACACTGGATGGGAACTACAACGACACTCTTCCACTCATTTGGGGCGGACCAATCAATCCAGAATTTGGTAGTGAGCTATCGCCGATTCTTCTGCCACTCTATTCGGCAGAACTAGAAAAAGTCAAAAGGAAGACCATAGACTCCAATAGCTTCGTGGTTTCCCATGAAACCGCAAGTCTTTGCAACTTCATGAACAAGAGGAGTTTCGAAGATTATCTTCGATATGTCACCTCATCGACAACAACGCCGTTTATAGTATGTGGCGGAATGGTAAGCTTCCGCAAGTGTTTCGGCAGCTAAGCTACAGAAACTGATGGTACTCGTACTTTATTGGCAAAATGACCACTAGAAATACAACGGATGTAAGCATAAAGTCAAATAATTTGTTACGATTCGACCTTCTTTCCAACTGATTAGTGATATTAAGTCAATACTGTGCTCCATTCACCCCGTAGCCGACAGAAAACTCAACTTAAGGCGTATAAACAAAGGTGGAATCACCTCTTAAATTAGCAGCAGATGTCACGTTTTGATGAGCTTTCGTACTAGTAGAAACAGGAAAAAGACCACCTTCATTGTAATACGACAAGCCGAGGTTTTTTTAAAGTTTTTTTATTTACAGCACTCCAGATGCTATTTGGTAAACTATCCGCTGTAGCTACAGATAGCCCAGAAGAAGCCATGCACATACAAAAGAGAATTCTGCTAAATTGTACCTGCATTTACAGTACGAATATTCGATCGGAATATGAGCGGCCGCAAATACAAATATTTCAGTCTGATTCGGGGGTCGAACTAACACGATCAAATCTATGGAATAAACCAGTAGGACACACGCGATGCGCAATCGCGACCTAGTCAGAGGGCAACCATCTTCCTCTTGTCAAAATTTGCTAGATCCCAGTAACATGCCCGGTCACGGTCTAACCTGCATGAGTCACATTACTAGGGCTAGTGGCGAGATGCTCTTGTGGTTCGGAACAACTCATTAATTCTACATACAGAAATGGTAATTTGCTACATTAATCGTTTTCAATCGTAAATTTCAATTCACTCATTAGATTGACTAAATTTAAGAAATTTGCCAGTTCATCCTACCGTGATTGCAAATAGCTAATATGTCAGACAAGAATTTTACATACAGTTTTGGATTTATGGGTGTCATATTCAACAAGTTTTTATCCATGTAATGAATGAAGATATTAGCCATTAGAACTGACAGTGGTTGTCCCATTGGAACATCACTAATTTGCAAATAAAATTCATTCCCAAATATAAAATTAGTAGAAGAAATACGTGTTCATCATCTCAATAACTTTACTCATCGTCATTTTACTTCCTTAAAATATTACCGGGTGATCAACCAGGAAACGCTGAGCATAGGCCAGTGATTTGGGAACTGATATATTAATGTACATTGACACCACATCTAAACTCGCCAATATATCGTTAAATTTAGATCTAATTTATTGACAATCTCAACCAAATGGTATAAATTCATTCATGTATGATCTTAAAAGTAGGAATATTTCCTTATTCCATGGCAGAAACTTCGAAATTTTATATGTTGGCTAGTGTTGGACATTAACAATAATTCGCAAAGAGTTACCAGATTTATAAACTTTTATTAAACCCTACATTCCGGGCATAACTGTATCTATTTGTATTCGAGTATTACCACGTGCTTGATCTAATTCATCCTGAGAACCAATATAATTTTGCTTGTTGCTTATCCGCAGGATCATTATATATTTGAGCGTATATTGTCTAGTTTTTCATACATCATACATCGACCAGATGTAATTTGTCGTGCTTAGTAGATTTCCTCCTTACGTTTTCTGCTTCCAACCTATAATGGCACAGAATCTAACTTTAAATCAGGAACTACTTTCAAGAGGAAGACAATTATATCCATTTAGAACTGTTGGCTAGGTATGCGACTTTTATACACTATTTAACGTAGGTAAATTTATTACAGATTAAAATTCAGATAACTTGATCAATCGAGGAAATCACTTGAAAAGTTATTTATACACATTAACGTGTACCTGATCGACAGCAACCTCGTATCCGTACATAGCATCGATCAGTATGATGCGTCCATCAGAAGTGCCCATCAGAAAACGTGTTTGCTTTTGTTGTCCGATATCTGCAGACGCCGAAAAATTTGCACTACTAGAGTTAACTGCATCTGGTTTGGACGCATTGTTGTCGCTATAATCAACAGAACACCAAAATTTTGGACCGCCTAACCAATCTTCACTTACAGCAACGGCACTTATCGGTTTCTCTCCAGCTGGCATGCCCCACACAAGTTGTGAGGTAGCAATGTGGTTGTTGCTGAAAAAGTATGAAATATACAAACAAAATATTGTTCGCTCAGTTAACAACCCACACATAAATATCTACTTGAATTTTTAATTATCTCCACTAACCAGCCAGTAGACATTTGCAAGATAAAGTTCAGAATGACTAAATATTTCATTTTAATCAGTTGGAAATGCCTGGATGTAGTTTGAGTACAGCTATCTAAATTGAGAAATGACCAAAAAACTGAGATAATTATTGTGGCTGTTAAAGTAGTGCAATTCCTCTCAGACAAATAGAAGGTTAATATTGAATTAGACATAGCCACAACTATTTTAACTCACGAGGAGGAGAAATATAAACCAAATTATGAAGTAAAAAGTCTCATAACAGAGTTAATAGCAAACAACGTGATATAGTTGAAAGCAGACAAAAGTGGAGCAACGGTTCTCACAGGTCAATCTGATTATAATTATAAGATGTATAAACAACTAGACAATATAGAGGTATACTCTAAAATACATAATAATCCTACGGATAAGCTACAAAGAAAAGTTAAATTATTAACCAATAATATGATTGCTCAGGGTGAATTAGATAAAGCACATGGTAACTCTCTCATACAAATAGATACATTTGCGAACAGAATGTATGGTTTAATAGAAAGTGATTAAAAAAACAGGTTACCCGTTGATAATTATTGTCAATGTCCAACACTCTCCAACATATAAAATGTCGAAATTTATATATCATAGAGTAAGGAAATATTCGTACTTTTTAGACCATACATTAGTGAATTCATTCCAATTAATTGAGATTGTCGATAAATGAGACCTATATGCAAACAATTGATTGGAGAGTTTAGATGTGATTTCAATGTACACTAATATACCAGTACCAAAATCACTGGCCTCTTCTCGGTGTTTCCTGGTTGATCACACGGTAATATTATAAGGAAGTACAATGCCAATAAGACAAGTTATGGAGATGATAAACACACGTATGTCTTCTACCAATACTATATTTAGGGATTTACTTTATTAACAAATTAGTGTTCAAGTGGGACAACCACTATCAGTTCCAAAAGCAAATATCTTCATTTATTACACGGATAGATAATTCTAAAATATAGCACCCCTAAATCGAAAACTGTATGTACGATTCTTGTATGGCATATTGATTATTTGTAATCATGGGGAAGATGAAGTGTTAATTTTCTTAAATTTAGCCAATCAAGTAAGCTGACTGAAATTAAAAATGGTAAAAAATTAGAACGAGAAGTTTATGGGAAGGATACTTGCTCTGGAATTCTTCTTAATTTCAAGTCAAATCAGCCCTATAGAATTAAAATCGGTATCTTAATATCGATGACAATTAGAAGTTTGAGTCTAACAGACACAAAACATAGGGAGATTGAATTAGGTAGACTACGATAAATAATCAGTGCTAATGGGTACCCTGCAAATTTAATACAAACAACTATGATGAGTTTGCGAGATTTAAATAAACACCTATCCCATTGTATTCAACCATTCGTGGAACAACTTCGAAAAAGTTTGCTCTAGTTGAAATATACGTTTATTGGCAATAGTAAGTGTCATTATCGAATAGAAATTTTTTGTTGCATGCGTAGAGCTATGGTTACACTGTACTGTTACATAAACAATTAACCTTCTATCATGGAAAGTAGAAACGCGTTATTACGTGTGACAGGTAGTTGTTTTGCTATTTTGTTCCACGACTGGTTAAATGCAAACTTATTTTGAATAAGCAAAAGATGATCGTAGGGTCATGGTAATTCATAGCTATAAACTAAGTGGGAAAACAAAAACAGTAGCATTGAAATACAATGTAAGTACCATTTTAAAACAGACCTCTACTTTAAGCACTAAAAATCCCTACATAAAAGAGAAAACTGAACCGTTAGAGAGATAAGAAGCCTACGAAATTCCATATAACAACCGTAACCTCATTTATGTGGGTGAAACCATGCACTCAATTAGGGTAAGAAGAGAGGAGCATAAAACCGAATGCAAATATTGGCATGCTAACAGATCATATCTAGCACGTCGTACAGTAGAGACAAGACAGACAATTAATTGGGATGGTTGTAAACGCATATGAGTTTGTTTTCATAATAGATCGACAAGATTGATTAGACAATCCATCGAAATTAAATCGAGAAATGACAATGGATGAAACAGCCGTACAAAAATCACTAGGTTTGGTTTGGAAAAAACACTAAATAATGGCAGTAAGCAAAGACAGTACGAATACGAATCAGAAACTCGCTCAAGTAAAAGAATAAGAACGTTGGATTTCCATTAACTTATAGAGGAACGAGGATAATTAATTAAGTATCTCCTAAGTAATTTTCGGTCAAATGTAGGTTTATAGCTCCTCAGTTAAATATGACTTCCGCTGCAAAAATGGATATCAGCAAGTCAACATCATATCCTGCTGGATCACCCTCGCAACTGGAAGTGTGAATAATCGAATTTTCTCGTGAGCTAGACTCAAATAATACACATTAGAAAGTTCTCGACGCAATTCTAGGCATATGTAAACAAGTTTTGTAGATATCGCAAGTATATACTTTACCAGCCTACAAGCTGACTATATCGCAAGGCAAGAGCCCTCAAATTTCAGAACAAACTGATAATCTATCCTTTAGCTAGAGAACATAGGAGGTCCTCTAAAGGCTGCCGGAAGTCAACCGTCAGAACCATTGAAGGTATTCTGCTCCAGTGCAAATGGGATAGCGTCGCCTTCCTTCCACTTATCTCACGAAACTGTACAAAATAACAGCTTCCTGTGACATCTGTTGTCAGAACGGAGGGACCCATCGGTACTAACTGCCTTTTGATCGAATTTTCAGTTCACACATTTTTATCTACCAAAGGAGCAAAATGACGATATTGGTATTTCAATAGAATTGGATAAAGGCTTACCATACAGAGGACCATAATTTCAGGTTCATTCCTGGTAGATATAGTTTATGGCGGAGAACTAATATATATATGCAATTCTATAAATCAAGTTTGCGAGCTTGAAGTAAACCCCAATCCCATTGTATTTAACCAGTCGT